>CADDIJ020000411.1:0-17026 GCA_902809745.2 Tetradesmus lagerheimii | reverse complement strand
AGCATGCCATTCACCTTGCGCAGGTTGCAGTTCCCTGTCAGGCCTGCCTTTGCCATGACTATCAACAAATCACAGGGTCAAACCTTGAAGATGGTTGGGGTGTACTTGCCCAAATCTGTCTTTTGTCATGGACAGTTGTATGTGGCACTGTCCCGTGTAGGCAATAGGCAAGCTGTGTGTGTGTTGGTTGAAGGGGGTTGGGTGAATCAGGGGGAGTTTGACAATGTGCCTGAAGGATTGTACACTGCCAATGTGGTTAACCGTGAAGTGTTGACGTGACAGGCCCACTCATGTGGGGATGCCTTATTCTAAGTTGTGTTGGGCCGAGTCCAACCACAAACGTTGGGATGCGCAGCACTGTAGCGGTATGGTCGTGGTTAGCCTGATGTAAATATCAAACTTGCTCACATGTGTGCATGGCCGTGGCATCGCCACGGGTTGCCCGCTAGTAATACTATATTTTCTGAGTGCCGGACAGCTTTATATGTCTGTTTTCAGATGATCCACTATGTCAACAAGGAAGGCAGGGTGAACGCCTTTTACAGCACCCCTTCTCGCTACCTGAAAGCTAAGCGATCCACACCAGGGCTACAGCTTGCACTCAAGACTGATGACTTCTTCCCGTACTGCGGGAACATAGCAGGCTCAGATTACTGGACCGGCTACTTCACTAGTCGGCCCACGCTCAAGGCCCAGGTGAGGCGAACATGTTGTGCACTGAGTTGTTGCCCAGCCTATGATTGCTTGCGCTCTTTACGCATTGCTCAGTTCTGCCGCTGGTGTCTCGCATATTTTTTTTGTGACCAAAGAGGCTGGCTTTTGGGTGATGTGTTAGTTCCACTTTTGCTGGCATCAGCAGTATGCAGTTATAGTACATGCATCGTGCAGAACCAAGCGCCTGTTGTGTGCATCATCTCAAATGGCATGGCTACTGCCTGCTTCTCCTTGTCATGACACATAGAACAAGGCGCGCACCACACACGACAATGTGCGCATGTCTGTTGTCCCATATCTGCAGGTGCGACATGGTTGGGCTCTGCTGCGAGCAATACACCAGCTTGAGGTATTAGAACAGCTGCAGCCTGGCAGCCGCCAGCTTGCCACTCAAGGGGCCTGCAGTATACAGGGCCACAGGAAACTTCTGAGACTGTGCATTTGGCCAGAGAGTGAGCACCCGATAACGATCCTGCTGTGCTGGAGTTTGCTCTGGCTACTAGTCTGCATCATGATGGGATCACAGGTGCGCCTCAGCACAAAGTTCTGTAGAGCAGTGTATAGTATGTTTCTTTCTGGCTCCCCATAGCAGAAGTGCAGGCATAAGAAACCCCATGATCCGTTGTTCATGTCACACACAGCTTCATTGGCTGAGAATCACCAGTTAAAGAGGACAGCAATATTATAGCAGTATCATACAATGTACAATGGCTGGCCAGCCTGATGTGCCTGGTGTTCACATTCACAGCAGCCACGCTGCCTTTTTCACACACTCAGTTATTGATGTACATGTTCTTTAAGTACACGTGCAAATGTGTCTTCCTGCTTTTGCTGCTCCACAGGCGGTGGGCCGCTCAGCACAGTTGATTGTAATGTACTGTGAATTTTTGATACCATAAGAAAATGAGGGGGGAAGAGAGAGAGAGAGTGGCGGAGAGAGTCTTGTATTTTTCCAAATCTGCATTCATTTTCATGTCGTCAGTTTTTGCTGGCCTGTGCTGCCCCAGCGTCTGGGGAAGCATCTGCACCGGCACTGCCAGCTGTGGTGGGCGCGTTTCGCTTTCATGCACACAGGAGCGCGATGTGCATTACTGACTCGTTGATCTTGCTGGTTAAGCATAATTATATGCTTACCACAAGTCAACAGTGCGAGAGAGGCAAGTCTGGAATAGTCCGCAGCGCGCAGTTGCTGTTTGTGGGTTACTCTCGGCCTGCATCATTCCATCATATATCAATCAACAAGGTACTGGGCTCAAGCGGCAACCCTGCCGTCTGCAGTGCAGCGACGGGGTGGGACCGGCATGCATTTCAGCGTCACATGCTGGAGCTCCGCCCTTGCCTACCCCAGTTGGCCACCTTGCTGACACCGCAGACGTCTGCTGATAACGGTAGAATGGCAGCGCCTTTCGGCGTGCATTTGGCCGAAATATGATTAGCAGCAGCAATGGCTGCAAAACCCTGTGACTGCAAAACCAGCAGATCTCTGCTGCAGTCAAACACTGACAGCAGCTGCTGCCAGGCAGCTAGTGTGCTGCAGCCAGCATTTGAATGCAGACAGTCAACTGTAAAATCAGTCAAATACGCTTAGGGTATTATCATATATTATGTGGCATGTTTATGCTCATCAGGTGCAGCATTGGCAGTATGCTGCTGCCCTTTATATCCAAGTTTTCAAAGGTAATCAAAACGTGCCCTCCCTCCCAATCCTTGCCAGTGCCCTGGCCTGGAGAGAGTGGCAGAGAGAGAGAGAGAGGCCCACCGTCCACCCCTCCCGGCAATAAACCGGCTAGCAGTCAGGTGCTGCTGCCTCACACACATACACTGCACTATCAGTGCTCACGCAACATGTGTGAAGATCAGACAGCAGCCCCTGAGCCAGCCAGCTGGTTGGCCAGGAGTCTGCTGCTGATACTGCACAGCTGTGCGTATCATGTATGATATCCAAGTTGCTGCACATGCCATATTGTATACATAACAACCATCCAATCATTGTGCTCACTGCACAAATCCTTCATATCATCACAGCCCACAACCAGCCATGCACCAACCAGCCATCCGCGCAAAGCCTAGTATGGTGTGTACCTGCCGCTGCTCCTGCCACCATATCCACCATAGCCGCCCCATCTGCCGCGCTGGCCTGTGCTGCCGCGACCACGTGCAGCATCCCTGCCGCCGCTGAAGCGACCCCTGCTGCCGTGGCCGCCCCTGCCACCGTCACTACTGTAACCACCCCTGCTGCTGTCACTGCTGTACCGCCCCCTGTTGTAGCCCCTTCCACTGCTCCCTCCCCTGTTGCTGCCTGCGCCCCACACGCTGAACTGCTGCTGCTGTGGCGTCTCCAGCGCGCCACTGTCATGTTCTGTGGCGTCATCACCACCTGCTGCTGCTGCTCCTGCCGCCTCAACCCTTGCCAAAGCTGCCTGTGCGGCAGCGAGCTGCTGGCGCAGTGCCGCAATCTCTCCACTGCTGCTGCCGCTGCCTGCACCTGTGTTGCTGCCTGCAGCCGCTGCTGCTGCTGCTGCCACCGCCGTCTGTGGTGTGGCTGGTGGCGCTCTCGCAACAGGCCGTGCTGGCTGCTGCCCATATGCTGCAGTAGCCATGCCGCTGGAGTTAGCCGTCTGCCCGCCTGCTGCTGCTGGCGTGGTGTTGGCATTCCGCAGCTTGGCACTGAGCACCGCCTTGGTGAGCTTGGGCTCAGTGATGAACTGTTTGTACTGAGCTGAGTAGTAGTGCAGCTGTGGGTCCTTGGAGGGCACGTTGCTCCAGTGCAAGCTGTAGTGCGCGAATGCGCTGTAGAAGTGCTCGGAGGGTTGGTGTGGCATCTGCACGTACATAGCCAGCTTTCTAGCGTACTCTGACATATTCAGGGTGGACGCATCGGGTATGCCGTCGCACACGCAGATGCTGCTGGTGTGCTCCAGCACCCCTTCTGCGTTCTTGCCTGCCAGCGTCAGACTGGATTTGTACAGCTTGTACTCAGTTTCTGGGTACTCCTGTGGGTTCATAAAGCCGTCCACAGGGCTGAACAGTACATAGCTGCCGCTCCAGTCCTCCTGCTCATCAACTCTGCCGGTGCCGTCCTTGTACACTGCTGGCACCACCTTGCTCTGGATCAGCATGTAGCGTAGCAGCATGGTCAGCATCTCCTCCAAGTCCTGTGCTGCCTGTGGGGGGCAGCCAGGCTTTGAAGAGAGCTTACTGAACACCTGCTTGCGCTGCTGCTCGATGCTGCCCACTGCTGCTGGCATCGCCACATTGGGGTGGTAGTACAGCATGTACATCACAGCTGGTAGCGGGAACAGTTCCAGCCCGGTGAAGCCAGGCTGGTCTGTACCATGCTCGATCTGTGCCTGCAGCCATGCTGTCTCTGGCAGCGCCACGGGCATTGCTGTGCTGGCCAGGCAGTTGCCGTGCCTGGGGATGTCATACCACATCACGACCCTGCCTGTGCCCAGCGCCTGCAAGTGCGGCTTGAGGCCGCTGAACGCATCACCCAGCCACTGCATCGATTCCTGGCACATGACCAGCGCCTTGGTTCGTGTGTGGAGGGTGCGGTTCTTGAAGCCGTAAGCAATGCCAGTCCGGGCTTGGAAGCCACGGCGCTTGTCATTGAACAGCGGCAGCACCTCCTCTACTGCTGGTAGGTAGAAGTGGTGGCGTGCCCCTGGCAGGTTGCCCAGCCATGGTGTGCTGCGCTTCTCAATCACTGTATCAAATATTGCAAAGTCACTGTCGTCGTTGAGATCTGTGCCCTGGCTGTCAGGGGCAAAATCAGCGAATGACTGCGACTCTGGCGTGTCGATGCTGATCAAGCTGCTGTATAGCTCGGCAGATGCGGTCAGCAGCTGCTCAAGGCTCTCTGCTGCTGGGTGCTGCCGCAGTGCTGTTATCACCAGGTGCTTGTGCTGCTGAGTGACTGTGGCTGGCTGAATCAGCTGTGCTACTGCTGCCATGATAGTAACCTGATTCGCAGGGCAGAGACAACAGCAGTCATTGTGAATGTCTTGCCAGGTATGTAGTCATTGCTCTGTGCCCAGTCTGCCAGCATTGCCAGTAAACGACGCTTGCTGAAACCCCGCGCCCCCATTTTTGTAATGACTGACTCGATATGCACAGCAGCAAGGTGAGCAGAGCTGCAGATAGCTGTAATTCTGCTCGCCTGCCCCAGGATCAGCTTGTAGCTGTTGCCCACGGGCCTGTTGCTGTACATGGTTATGTAGTTGATTGGTTTGATGGGTAGCTTGCATTGCTTGTCGTAAATTTCTATTTCATACGTGCCGTCTGCTTGTATGTGGGTCAGCATGTCAAGGTACTGTGTGCTTTGTGGGCCGCTGCCCGCTGCTGTTGCTGCTGCTGCTGCTGCTGTCACGTCATATGTTATGTCAATGCCCACGCATGCTGGGTAAATCCAACCAATGGCAGCGCTGTCTCCAGCCCCCATCGGTTGTTTCACAAACCCTGCCAGTGTGGGTGCATTGATGAAGCGCATGTCATCCATCAGGCGGAAGCAGTGCAGCCATTCTGTGCACAGCTGCGTGCGCACAGCAGTGGATGCCGCCAGCCTAGACATGCGCATGACAGCTTTGCATTCATACATCATGAAGTACAGATTGCATGCGTTGGGGCTGTAGTCAGCGCCCATGGGGATGCCCCTGGACTGCCTGAAGATCAGCCCTCCTGCTGTTACATAAGCGTTGCTGGTGACAAGTGTGAGTAGGGCTGTCACGTCCTCAGCAGGGAGGTAGAAAGTGTGCCCATTAGGGTGGATCTTTCTGCCGCCTGCTGGTTGGTGCTGCCATCGCACATTGTACGCGCCTGCACTGCTGTTTCGCACAGCGAGCACTTGGGGTTTCCCCCGCTGCTCTGCCTTATAGCTGAATGCCTTCCTTACAGCCCAGCGCAGGGCTGCAGGTAGGCTGTCAGCCTGGTTCTCTTCTATTGGTATGTTCTCGAAGCATTTTGTTATGTCAGCGCACATGTCTGTATGGATCAGGTCTGGCATGTTGATGGCTACATTCTGTGCATGTGCTATGACAATGCACGTCTGTGTAGCCACCCCCACAAATTCCCTGATTCTGCTGTTTAATTGACCCAGGGCACCTGTTACTGCTTCCATGACACACGACGTTATCCCTTGTGTTATGCTGTTCAGGCCGGACAGCATAGACCCAGAGGTGTTCGTCAGGTATCTGAAGTTGTTCTTGTGTGATTTGTATGCAATGCGCATGATAGGCAAGCTATTGCTGCTGTTGCTGCTGCTGTTGTCGCTACTGCTGTTGTCGCTGCTACTGTTGTCTCCCACCGCAAGTGGCAGCCTGGGGTTAATTGACTGCAAAGCGCTGCTGAGCTTATCTCGTATCTCTGGCATGGTGCAATTCATCTGCTCAAAGTCAGAAGATGTCACCAGACGCAGCAGGACGAGCAGCTGTGCGTACTGTGGGCATATAAAGCAAGGTGTGTTGCTCGCTTTGTCTACCTCACAGATGTGTAGCTGCTGCTGCAGTGATTTTAATGCTGCTTTGACACTGCTGGAGAATTCATCGTGTTGTGGTGCTGCTAGTTGCAGCTGGTACAGGGTCCATGCCTCAGCCGATTGGCTCAGGATGTCCCACGTATCCATCGTCAGCTCAACACCACATTCTGCTGCTGCCAGTGCTAGTACGTCGTCACAGAACTGTTTGGCTACCTCCTGGTTACATTCCACTATCTGCTGTCTGTCTGCTGCTGCTAGAGGTATGTGGTTCAGGCCGCATGCCAGCAGATCCCTCAGTGGTGCAAACTGCACCACTGTGAGGTCTGTTGTCAGCACATGTTTTGTACCGATAACCATGGGGCAGTGCTCCAAAATACTGCCATCAATGATGGTAGTTTTGAAGCATGCACCAAAGCTAGCACAGCTGCATGACATGGTAGCTAGCTGCTGTTCTAGTTCCTGCAAGGTTTGCTGTTGAGCCATGACATGGCGTGCGTTGATGGTTGTTGGTTTTAGCTGCTGTTCATAGCTCCAGGTGAGCTGGTATGCAGGCAGTGCGTTAAGCAGCGGCATTTGCATTTGGTCTATGATCACCTCTTGCAGCATCTGCATCGGGTGTGCATACTCCAACCAGCGAGAAACATACCGAGCTTTAATCGTCACTGGTCTGCTGCTGGTGCGTTCAGTCACCACACATTTCCTGCCGAGAGCACTCACTTCAAGCGTGCGCCTGTTCAGCTCCTGCTGCTGCAATTGCTGCTCCTCCTGGTCCTCCTCAAGCAGCTGCTGATCCTCATTGTCTGCCATGCTTTGTGGCGTGTGTTGACGACAAAGCTCCTTGAGGGGGCAGTCAGTTGATGCGGTGCAGTGCATCCCCTGGTTACAAGCAAGACCGAAGCAAGTGGTGCCATGCACATGCCTGCATACGGCTTAAGGTCAGCATAGCTCAAGCAACTGCGTGTATCGGCTGAGGGGCTGCTGTAAGATCTACCCTGCTTTGGGTTGTACATCTGTCATATGTCATATGCCAGAGGATCATAGCTAACCCTGCCTGCACAGCTGTGCTGGTGTTACTTCAGCTGCAACAGCGCAGTGCTGTAACCCCTGCAAGCCGGTCTGGAGTAATGCTGTATTCTACGCTTTTGCCTGTATAGTTGCCTGGTGAATGATTGTGGAATCCAGATTCATTGCAGCCAAGGCTGAGATCAATTTGAGTCAGAGGCAAGCAGGACCGCACCTTAGCCAAGCAGTTTCCAGGTCTTTCCGCCTAGCCCCGAAGAGAGAGTGGCAGAGAGAGTCTTGTATTTTTCCAAATCCGCATTCATTTTCATGTCGTCAGTCTTTGCTGGCCTGTGCTGCCCCAGCGTCTGGGGAAGCATCTGCACCGGCACTGCCAGCTGTGGTGGGCGCGTTTCGCTTTCATGCACACAGGAGCGCGATGTGCATTACTGACTCGTTGATCTTGCTGGTTAAGCATAATTATATGCTTACCACAAGTCAACAGTGCGAGAGAGGCAAGTCTGGAATAGTCCGCAGCGCGCAGTTGCTGTTTGTGGGTTACTCTCGGCCTGCATCATTCCATCATATATCAATCAACAAGGTACTGGGCTCAAGCGGCAACCCTGCCGTCTGCAGTGCAGCGACGGGGTGGGACCGGCATGCATTTCAGCGTCACATGCTGGAGCTCCGCCCTTGCCTACCCCAGTTGGCCACCTTGCTGACACCGCAGACGTCTGCCGATAACGGTAGAATGGCAGCGCCTTTCGGCGTGCATTTGGCCGAAATATGATTAGCAGCAGCAATGGCTGCAAAACCCTGTGACTGCAAAACCAGCAGATCTCTGCTGCAGTCAAACACTGACAGCAGCTGCTGCCAGGCAGCTAGTGTGCTGCAGCCAGCATTTGAATGCAGACAGTCAACTGTAAAATCAGTCAAATATGCTTAGGGTATTATCATATATTATGTGGCATGTTTATGCTCATCAGGTGCAGCATTGGCAGTATGCTGCTGCCCTTTATATCCAAGTTTTCAAAGGTAATCAAAACGTGCCCTCCCTCCCAATCCTTGCCAGTGCCCTGGCCTGGAGAGAGAGAGAGAGTAGCAGAGAGTCAGAGTCTCACCGCCTGTCAGATACTGCAGTTAAAATCACGTTGATCTGACCTTTACGTACAGATCGACATGAACAGCGGGTCTCGCTCATCAATATCCCTAACCACCGCAACACATGCCCTGCAATCCTGTGTATTACAGGGTGACATCATGAAGTTTTGAAGTGCACAAAGTGTTCAACTCAGTCGACATAGGCAACATGGGTACGCCTGTTTGGTCAACACACAGTTCACACGGAGCAATTGCTGTACACGTCAACTACTGAGTCAGTGTCAGACATTTTTAAGTGCATAGTGTTAAGATGATTGGAAAATGCTGCAAATGCAGTTTACGGTGTGTGCGTGAATGTAATTTCGTTTTTATTCAGAGCATGGATGTTTCATCTGGTGAGGACGATTCCAAAAAGTGTTTAAGATGATGGCTGCTTGTTGCTGCTAACGCTGCTACTGCTGCTGCTGCTGCTGTTGTTGCTGTCGCTGGGGCAACGGCGATGCTAACAGCATCCAAACAAATCAGCCAATCAAAGCAGGTACTTGATCCAGACAGTTACCACCCAACTTTGGGCCCTGCCTTCTTCAGTGTAAAACATCTTTCAAGCGATATTGTGGACGGGGCAGGAGGCCTTAAGCATGCTGCTGGGCTGCTGCATGCACGGTCGCCGGACCCGTCATTTCTGCAAAGCATCGCTACAATTGAGGCATTTGCGGCGCACGGTGTGACCAAGACGGAGTACGATAAAAGGAAGAAGCCGGTCAAGGGCACACCAGAGACTTCAGAGTTTGGGTTTCTGCTGGATTACAAGGTGGATGACACAACGCTCCTGACATGTGGGGTAAGCGATGAACCATGGTGCTGAATTAAGTATCTATTTATGTGCGTCGTAGAAACTGATAACCACTTGCAATGACATTCCTGCAGGGATGCCTGGAGGATGAGCTGCGCGAGCAGATGAAGAAGCGCCAACCGGTGAGTCACTTACGTGCCAGAAATTTTGTGAATTTATATCATTCGTATCTTGCACAAAACAAATGTCCAGTGTTAAAGTCAAGTGGCAGCAGGGCAGACAGGCTGGTAGTTCTATTGACTGTCAGTGGCAAAGCTGCTGCCCAGCCCACCAATAGCGGCTAGTGCATGCAAGCAGGTATGAAGTGCGTTGCATCACCTGCGTACAGTAGGTTGATGCCAAACTTCAGCGGTTGTAGCTTACAATCAAGTTGTCTAAGACTTTATGTTCCTCACGTGACTTGAGCTGAGCTTACACCTGCAATTCAACAGCTATGCGCTCTGCATGCTTAGTCAGGTGCAATCCTGGCACATGCGGCGAAGAGATAATACTCCGACGCAGTCAATGAGATGACACGAATGCCATGCAAACAACTTGTTACAAATGTTGTCAACCCTGGTTGTCACTGACACTGTAGGGCGAGCAGTTCTACTTCATCTTTAAGGTGGAGCTCACCAAGTTCCACATGGAGAAGAAGAAGCACAAGACAGCGCTGCCCACCACGTGCGAGCACATCCACATGCCAGCACATGAGGCGCTGCAGATGGCGTTTACGGCGCTGTCACAGGAGTACCCTGGAATCAGAGAGCAGGTGGGAGTGTTGTTTTTTGTTACAGTTCTTGAATAACATACCTTGCAACATATTCACTTAAACAAGACACGTTTGTGTCATGTCTGCAAATCTTACGGGTAGACACAGTCAGCATTCGCAGAGGTGATGTGAAATGTAAACGCCAAGCATGCGCAAGTGATGTGCCGCTATCATTTCTGGGCAAGAGCATAGCATGTGTAGTTGCAACAATTATCTGCAGTAAAGGCAGCAGCGATAATAGCCGGGTTTGCTCAGGATACAGCACTTTGTGTTGCAGGAGGCAGCATCCGAGCATGAGGTCAAGAGACGGAAAGTAGGAGAAGGAGCGGTCGCTTGTAACAGCCAGGTGAGTAATGGCCTAGCACCGTTCATGTCAACTCGTGGCGAGGCGAGGTGTATGAATGCAATGTATGTGTCGAGTGTGCTTCCATAATCAACCTGCTACGGCAGTTGTTGGTTGCTTGAATTGCAGTAGTGTGAACTTCATGATGCAGAACAGTGGAACACACTGAAGCTAACAATTTGTGTTAAGTTAAAACGTTTCAAGAAGCTATGTGATCACCATTTGTGCTGCCTTCTCCCGTCTTCTGCGCTGCTGCTCACACGTCTGCCGCGCCCTATCAGCATGCAGCAGGGGCAGAGCTAGCACTGCCGGGGCATGTAAAGGTTGTACATGTGCCAGCACACGTGCCAGCAGCACAGGCTGCAGCAGCAGCAGCGCCGGCTGCAACAGCGGCATCAGCAGATGCGGCGGAAGCAGCGCCGGCAGCAGCAGAGGCAGTAGCAGCAGAGACGGCGGAAGCACATGCGGCTGTAGCAGGGGCGGCAGCAGCGGCAATGCCTGCTCCAGGCTTGTACACACAGTCAGTTGATGACGTGAGTGCTGCCTGTGTTTGGGTGTTCACTTGTTGGTTTTATCTGGAAGCATGCAAGCAGGCAAGTAACACAACGTACTAGAATCGCCAAATCAGGAGACGCACACAGCAGTTGTCAGTGCATCAGGGTTTTGCTTCAGCTTGTAGAAAACAGGGCTGATGTTAATAAGAAAGGAAAGCTGTACCCCGAGGGTTCTTGTACTGGCGACAGTCCACAGAGATCTGTAGTGTGTGTGCATGTGAATCACAAATCAAGAAAGCTGCAATGTTATATGCTGCGAATCAACCTAGCTGTAACCAGCAGTAACACAGCTCTTTATGGATTAGTCTGTTGGATATAATTGATAGTCGCCTGCATGCATGCGCAGTTGCTCAGGGGTTGTAGGGCTGTGGCGATTGACGTGCTGCTACGCATGTAGTCAGCATGGATGGCGTGTTTGCAGAGAGGTGTGATGTGCTTGTCATCAACCCCAGCATCATGTGGCAGGTGGTCCATGGCGCTGGGCGCTTGCCCCATGATTGCTTCTGTCAGCCGGGTGTGCAACCGAATGCCAGCTGAGCCATTGCATAATGTTTATTACGCTGTATCATGCTTCTCAAGAACCTTGACAGTCGGCAGTAGTCCTCAAGCAGGGTCCCAGCTCAGCTGCGAATCTGCAGGGAGGGGAAAGTCGGGTTGTTCAGACATGTGGGGGCAGCCTGAGCAATATTCCACATTACTACGAGTGTTTCTAGAACCAATGAATGTTACGTATGATGTGGGAAAAGGGCAGCGTTGCTGTTTTAGATGTGAACACCAGGCACATCAGGCCGACGCTCGCCCCATGCGGACCACCGTGGAACCATATGCCAGCTGAGCCATTGCATAATGTTTCTTACGCTGTATCATGCTTCTCACGAACCTTGACAGTGGGCAGTAGTCCTCAAGCAGCGTCCCAGCTCAGCTGCGAACCTGCAGGGAGGGGAAAGTCGGGTTGTCCAGACATGTGGGGGCAGCCTGAGCAAGATTCCACATTTTTAAATAAAATTACACAAAACAAAAATAAATTCAAATTAAAGCATTTAATCAAAAAGCAAAAATCGTCTGCTTTTGCCTCCTTTGGCCTGCTCGACTTGGGCTGGGTGCAGTTGCTGTGATCCTCGTCTGATAGCTTTAGAAGCGTATATATTTGAATTTTATAACTGTTGGAGCGTGGGGGTGCTGCCTGCGGCCCTGCTTGGTGTTGGTTCAGTTCACGCGGTTATGGGGCCACGCGGTGGAGCTGTAGCCGGCTCAGGCAGCGGCCGTGTCAGCA
Organism: Tetradesmus lagerheimii; assembly: GCA_902809745.2. NCBI lineage: Eukaryota > Viridiplantae > Chlorophyta > Chlorophyceae > Sphaeropleales > Scenedesmaceae > Tetradesmus > Tetradesmus lagerheimii. Next base: position 4,965 of record CADDIJ020000411.1, on the reverse strand, counting down.
CAAGGCGCCAGAATAAAGCAGCAACAGCATCTGCTGAGGCGGCAGCAGATGCTGGTGCAGCGGCAGCCCGGGATCAGCCTGCTGCAGCTGGCCCTGCCCCTGCAGCACCAGGGGCACTAGCCAAACGCACACTCACGCTGGCCGGTTTGGAGCACGATCTCCAGCAGGTTGTGTCCAGAATGGATTCAATGTGCAGCACTGTAGGCACGCTCTCTGAGCAGGTGCCTTACTTGCAGCAGCAGCTGTCTCAGCTGTCTGCATCCATGCAGCAGCAGCAGCAAAGCGCTGATGGGGCCTTGCCATCCTGGCAGGGCAACATGCTGGCAGCAACACAGCAGGTGGAGGATCTCAACACAGCCTTTGCATCCCTCAAGCAGCAGCTAATGGACGCAAGCAGCACATTCAATGCCGGCCTGGCGGGCATCCAAGAGCAGCAGCAACAGTTGGACCGACGGCTGCAGGAGGAGCAGGAGCAGCTTCAGCTGTTGCAACAGCTGGTGGAGCAGCAACTGCAGGCACAACGCGAAGAGCAGCAGCACCTGCTGCAGAAGCAGCAAGAGCAGCAGCAAATGCTGACGCAAGTGCAGGAGCAGTTGCAGCAGCACCAGCAGCAGCAGCAGCCACAACCTGCGCGGTTCATGGTGCACGCCCCTGTGGGCACGGGTGGTGCCGACCTGGTGGCTACACTAGTTGAGTGCGGTGGTGTTACTCCAAGCAGCATCACCTCTGCACGCATTGTGTGGTCGCCAAAGCCAGCAGCAGCAGAGGGTAACGAGACCCTTGCTGCTGCAGGTGGTGGCAGCGGCGGCAGCAGCAGCGGCAGCGCCTCAGGCGCGCGGCGATCAATGTGCTTGTGGGAGGTTACGCTGAAGGAGGCGGATCTGCTGAGCAACATGCTTGGCGGCCGCATCCGCAGCAACCTGCGGCAGGCTGGTCACAGCATTTTTTTTAGAGAGTGGAAGTTACACGTAGGCCGTTCGCCATCTCAGATGGCATGCACCACACAAAGTGAACGCAATCTTGCGCCAAAAAGGGAGATTGAAGCAACTTTGAAGCCAAAATAGTCCTAGTCTCTCGATCAGGATTGTACAAGGCATAAGCTGGCGCACCTAAAAGTGTGCTTTGAAACACCATAAAAGCGGGAGTAAACTGGCTAAAGCCAACATGTTTATGTTGACGCAATGCTCAGTGCAGAGGAGCGGCAGCAGCGAAAGGCTATGCAGCAACTGCGGCGTGAGCTGCAGCAGCAGGGCGTGCGCACCCGGTGGTCGCGTGCCACACTGATGCGCTGGCGCCGTGGTGGTGCAGATGGACGTCGGGGCAGCTGGGAAGAGGTGCCACCGCTGCCAGCGGATGTGCCTGGCAGCTAGGCTTAGTAGCAGTGGCGCAGTGTGGAGGTTTGGGAAGTGAACATTTGGCGCATGGTGATGTCAGGTGGTGGTGTCTTTTGAGATGCCGCAACTTTTGAGGAGTGGTTGATATGGATGATCTCTGGTGCAACTAGCATTGCATCCATTGTGTTGTGCCATTGGATTGCGCTCATGTTGGCTTTAGCCAGTTTACTCCTGCTTTTATGGTGTTTCAAAGCACACTTTTAGGTGTGCCAGCTTATGCCTTGTACAATCCTGATCCTTAAACTATTTTAACTTCAACCTTCAATACAACACTGGGTAATAATTACCTCTCATCGAGACGGCCTCTAAAAATTACTACGAGTGTTTCTAGAGCCAATGAATGCTACGTATAATGTGGGAAAAGGGTAGCGTTGCTGTTTTAGATGTGAACACCAGGCACATCAGGCCGACGCTCGCCCCATGCGGACCACCGTGGAACCATATGCCAGCTGAGCCATTGCATAATGTTTCTTACGCTGTATCATGCTTCTCACGAACCTTGACAGTGGGCAGTAGTCCTCAAGATGCGTCCCAGCTCAGCTGCGAACCTGCAGGGAGGGGAAAGTCGGGTTGTCCAGACAGCACAGCTGTGCGAGGGCCTTGGCCGAGGCAGCCCTGGCTGCTGTGTGCTGTGTGCCGTGGCAATGCTGGTGTACTGTGCCAAGCTCTCTATGAAGTATTTTGCTCCTGCAGACAATATGCAGTTGTGCGAGCGATAAATCCAATTGAGCTGCCTGATGCTGTACCTGAATGTACTGCCTGTAGCCCTAGCAGGCCTGCGTGTCCTGGGTTGCATCCGACTGACCTTTGACCGATCAGCTAGGTGCTTATCCTGATTTCATGTTTCTCGACGTGGCATTGTATGGATATTAGCGTTTTTGGTGACCCCTACCACGACCTTCGAATTCGGTTGTCCAGGCTGGCGGTCACATGTAGCGAAAGGGCATATCCTGCCTGCATGTGTGCTATGTGAGGACAAACTGGACGGCTTGATGCTAATCCGACAATGCGCCAGGCAGTACATGACCATCAGATGACCAACTCAAACCCCAGAAACTCCCCGGCCCTTCCCCTGCCCTTCCGCCTTAACCTCAATCAATCAATTACACGTTTTTCTAGCAAGAGAGGAACCCAAGAAGGGAGCCACTCCCAAACCACCTTTAGTGGTTCCTAACCGTTAGGTGCAAACCCACAAGCTAGGGCCAGATACGGCCAAAACCATCAACGCACAAGCACTCGCCCGGCACGGTCTCTCATTCAATGGTCGCCCTAAACCCTAATCACTGATGGCCCTGAGCTGGACCACAGCGTCAGTGCACTCGCGTGTGGGATTAATCCTCCCACAGGGGCACTGCCAACCCACACCAGCAATCATAAGCGGCTCACTAGTAACCGGATACATCTGCTGCAGGCGCTGCTGTCTCATGAGTGACTGCTGCTGCCTGTAGTGAGAGGGGGCACGGGAATGCTGCAGGGGAGCATGTGCTGTGCAGCAGCCACTGACAACCACTTCCCAAAACAAAAAGACGATACACACAGCGGCAGTAGCGACCCAACAACCAGTGCAAAAACGCCACTGCTTTGAAAGCACAACAGCTGCACCAATATCCTGCCCCAGCTGCAACCTCACGCAAGCAAGCAAGCCTTGCACTGAATGCAGCAACATGTTGCAGAACATGAGAGCAGTCGGTGTGTGCTCTGCTGCTTGACCTCAACACTCACGCAAGCAGCAGCAACCATACAATCAGTATCCATGCTTAACATTGGTCACATGCTGCCTCAATTCGAATTGAGGCAGCCTGCTTACTGAATTCAGTAAGCAGGCAGGTACTACGGCCACTACAGGATCACTAGCCGCACTATGATAGTCCCACTGCTAGCAGCATCATTCGCCACCGCAGCGATGGCAGTGATGCTATGGCTTGCGAAGCTAGTAGCTAACATGACAATGACATCACCAAAGTGCATTGGGCATTGCTTTGTCCATCCTCAACCTATCAGGTCCAGGATATGCATGTGCTGCCGCACTCATCACATTGCTAGAACCACGCACCCCAAGAAAGCAGGGTGCTGCTTCTCTAAGTGCTTAGCGACTAGGCCCTGTGAAAAGCAGCAGCACCCTGGCGAAAATATTCATGCGGAAACGCCCTACCCCTGCATGTAAAGCTGCGCATGCACACGAGGCTGCACATGCATGCAAGACTGGCTTGGTAATGTGCTGGCACACACGGCACACTGCTGCATGGAGTGCAGAGCTGAATGCGTCACCTTGTTTGTAGACCACAGCATGAAGAGCTGTGTGCATTGCTGCCAGCGGCTGCAACAGAACTCGATTGGCTTCTGCTACCTCATCCACAACCGTAAAGCTACTCAATGCTCTCATTCAAGTCGCACTGCGGGCTTCAAAGCATCATGCGCTGCCTTCAGACAGTGCAGAGCTGTTCTGCGTCCCACAGAAGCGGCAGTGCCAAGCGCCTAGTCTGTGACCGTGACGCTCTTGGCCAGGTTGCGTGGCTGGTCCACGTTGTAGCCGCGCAGCACGGTGATGTGGTAGGACAGCAGCTGCAGCGGCACGATGTTGAGGATGGGCTGCAGAGGCTCAACAGTGCCAGGCACCTTCAGCAGCAGCAGCAGCAGCAGCAGGGTGGTGCAAGCAGGGTTGATGACAAGACTCAAGTAGCGATGGGGAGGATGGGCTGTAGCGGCTCAACAGTGCCAGGCACCTGCAGCAGCAGCAGCGGCAGCACCTGCAGCAGCAGCAGGGTGGTGCAAGCAGGGTTGATGACAAGACTCAAGTAGCGATGTTGAGGATGGGCTGCAGTGGCTGAACAGTGCCGGGCACCTGCAGAAACAGGGGGGTGGTGCAAGCAGGGTTGATCATATAATAGTACTGACGAGGCGATGTTGAGTACGGGCTGCAGCGGCTTAAAAAACGCGTCCAAGCACCTGCAACAGCGGCGGCAGCTGCAACACCAGCACCACCTATCTAAGCATCAAGCTGGAACGCCTGCACATGTCACAAAGTTGACTTCGACACATGTCAGCACTTTGAACCAGACATACACACAGTTGTGAACTGCCACATCAAATCGCATCCCCTGCCACCCACCTCAATCAGCTGGCAGTCGCTGCGCTTTGCATACTGTTGCATGTTGGTGTCTCCAGCAGTGCACAGGATAATCAGCCGAGCACTGCGTGCCAGCAGCTGCTGAATGACGCTTTCCATCTTCTTGTACATGCTGTCGCTCGTTGCAATGACAACGATGGGTAGGTGTTCGTCAACGAGGGCTAGGGGCCCGTGCTTCATCTCTCCTGCCAGGATGCCTTCGCTGTGGATGAGCGCCACCTCCTTGCACTGCACGAGAGCAATGTAACAATGACATTTGCATGACAGATGCATGAAACCATGTTGAGAGGCCGCAGGATGACGAGCATGATTGAGGGACAGACAGTTGAAAAAGCTTCTGGTTGGGTGCTGCATACAGAGCCAGGGCGCTGTGCTTAATCCCTGGCAACTGCTGACAGTGTGCCTTTGCTGTGGACGAGCACCTCTTTGCACTGCCAGCTACAA
>CADDIJ020000409.1:0-32824 GCA_902809745.2 Tetradesmus lagerheimii | reverse complement strand
CAGCCTCATGTTGAAGCCAGCCGCAGGGTAGGGAATGTGCAACTTGGGTTGTTGCTTCTTCTGCTGTTGCTGCTGCTGCTGCTGACCGGGCTCTGCTGCCATCTTTGGGAACTGCTGCGCAATGTACTGCTTCGCGCCTGCAATGAGAGACTCCATGCCACCCTGCTGCTGTAGCTGCTGCTGCTGCTGCTGCTGCTGAGAAGCTGCTGGTAGCACCACTCGCGCCACACGCGCAGCACCAGCAGCAACATTGGGCTGGAACTTGTGCTGCCGCTGCGGCTTCTGCTGACCACGCTGCTGCTGCTGCTGCTCTATATGACGGCCAAACATGGGCTGCTGCTGCTGCTGCTGGTGGTGGTGGTCTGATGACTGCCCATCGCCTGGTGGTGCTTGCTGCTGCTGCTGCAGGTGCTCTGGTGCCATAGCCGTTGCTGCTGTGCTGTTCCAGTGCTCTGCTGCTACTGCTGCTGCTGCTGCTGTGGCCACCTGCGTGGCACCACCACCACCACACACAGCAGCAGCAACTGCTGCTGCATCAGCATCGGCCGTTGCCATACCAGCAACAGCTTCATCTGCAACACAAGGTGATGGCGCTGCCGCTGCTGCAGCAGCAGCTGCTGCAACTGACGCTGGCACTACTGCCGCTGCTGCTGCGCCTTGCACTGCAAACCAGTTGGGGGTGCACGAAGCGGACGGTGAACTGCTGACTGCACCATCAGCAGCAGCAGCAGCAGTGCCAGCACCCAGCTTGGTGCGGAGCTTCTGCAAGAGGCTCTGCTTAGTGCGGTGAACCTGCTGCTGCTGCTGCTGCTGCTGGGGTTTGCACTCTGGTCTATTGATTTGGTGCTGTTGCTGCTGCTGCTGTGACGGCGGTGCGTCTTGCTGGTCAAGTTGCTGCTGCTGCTGCTGCAGGTGTATGCCTTGCTGCTGCACGAACAGCCGTATGGTCAGCGGCACGTCAAGCAGCATGTCAGCGTCGCCCTCACCAGTTGCTGCTGCTGCTGCTGCACCGTCACCGTCATCAAGTGCTGCTGCTGCTGCTGTTGCTGCAGGGTCACCCTCATCAACTGCTGCTGCTGCTGCTGCACCAGCAGCCGGCGAAGCAGTGCTAGCACCAGCAGTCTCAGCAGCAGCAGCAGCAGCCACCCTGGCAGCAGCAGGGGGTGAGGTGGTGCCAGTGCCAGCACAAGCAGTAGGAGCAGCTGCATCAGCAGCAGTAGCCTCAGCAGCAGCAGCAGCAGGGGATGAGGTGGTGCTGGACTTGCAGCTCAGCCGCTGCAGCAGCGGCACATCTGCAAGGGGGTCGTCCTCCTCATCTGACAATGCTGCTACTGCTGCTGCTACTGCTGCTGCTGCTGCTGGAGTGCTGCCAGGTACTACAGCAGCAGCAGCAGCAGCAGCAGCAGGTTTAGCTGTACTAGGAATGCTGCTGCTGCGGCGGCGACGCTTGCCTGCTATTCTTGCCAGCAGTGGCACATTCACGAGTGGATCATCTTCATCATCTGATGATGACTTGCCACCTGCTGCTGCTGCTGCTGGCAGTGCGCCTGGCACATCTTTGCTGCTGCTGCTGCTGCCGGCGCGTATGTGATGAGCCAGGGGCGAGTCAGCAAGCATGCTGCCAGCACCACCTGCTGCTGTTGGAGATGCTGCTGCTGCATTGGCTTCCGCAGCAGTAGCAGCAGCAGCTGCTGCGGCTGCATGGCTTGCATTCGCAACAGCCTGGCCTGCTGCTGTTGCTGCCGGTGCTGCTGTTGAGGCTATGGTGTGTTTTGCAGTAGCAGGCGCTGCGTGCTCTGTAGCTGGATGTGCTGCTGCTGCCGCACCTGCTGCTGCTGCTGCCACCCCCTGCGCAGCTGCCTGTGCTTCCAAAGCGGCTGCACTGCCCGCTGCTGCTGCTGCTGCCGATGCTTGTTGTGGCCCTTGAGCTGTGCCTGCCACAACAGCATCTGCATGTGTCACTGTGCCCTCTGCTGCTGCTGCTGGCGCCCTGTGTGCAGCCGAATCTGCTGCAGCTCCAGCAGCAGCAGCAGCAGCAGCCCCAGTGCCGCACGTCATGCCTATCAAAGGCACATAGCTGCTACTGCTGCTGTTGTGATTGGTTGTGCTGCTGCCTTGCAAGCCCAAGACTGCTGCCATTGCTGCAGTGAGGATCTGCGCTAGTGGCTCAAGAGAATGCTCAGCATCTGCTGCGGCTGCTGCTGCTGCTGCGTCTTGACCTGTAGTTGCACCTGCAGGCGGCAGCAGTAATACACGGCAGGAAGAGTTGCCGCAGTTGAATCCACAGTGCCGCGCTGTGGTGAAGAGTATTTGTTGCACAGGCTGGTCAGACATATGACATTATTATGCCATGCCATAGCTACACCTGTTGGGTGGGACACATGATTCAAAGTGATATGCTTGCAGGCACCGGCACCTGATGGCAGTGCATACCGCATGTATCTGCTATTACTTGGGACACATGGTCTACAGTGGTATGCCTGCATGCAAACCAACCTAACTGCTGTGCATGCCGCATGTATCAGCTGCTTGTTGGAACACATGCTTCAAATGGTGGATGCCTGCATGCAAACCGAACTGCTGTGCAAACACCCGCTGTTTTGAAATCCTGCAAGCAAACAAACAGCCTGTAGGATACATGTCCCTAAACCATGACTGCTGTGCAATCACCTGCTGTTGGGTGTCCTGCAGGACCCTCTACACCACCCGCTGCAGGTGCTGCATGTGTGCCGTCCTCTGCTGCTGCTGCTGCAGCTGCATGGCCATCCCTACGCTGCTGCTGCTGCTGCGCGTCTCCAGCATCTGATGCTCCAGCACTACGTCTGTTTTGCGGGACATGATGCCGTGGCATACCCTGCTGCTGCTGCTGCTGTGTTACAGGGTCCAAAAAAGCAGCCGCATCTGCTGTTAGATCCTGCAGCTGCTGGTTAAAGTGCTGTAAGCGCTCCTGCGAGAGCTGCAGCTGCTGCTGATGTTGCGCCAAGCGGGCGCAGCTGAGTGTTGCCTGCAGGACAATGAAGGGGTGATGTCAGCATGTGCAGTTCCCTGAAGGCCAAGCTGTCGTAGGCACGCAAGGAAGGCAAACATGTTTGAACGTGTGATTCAAGGATGCGGTTGTATATAAAAGGGTTATAAGATATGGATGGTGTGAGAGATAAGATATGGATGGTGTGAGAGATCAGCAAGGGCTGTGTTGGTGCAGGCTGCATGGCTGTCTGCGCTGTGGTATCTCTTGGAAACTCACCTGCATGCTGTAGCCTGACAGCAGACTACAACGTAAGTGTTGTATCAAGTATGTGAAGCATATGTGTGGCAGCCTGCTCTGTTGCTTGGCACACGTTGCACTCAACAGCAGCACGATGATGCCCAGCCAGAGAATCTGCAAAACCCGCACAACCAATCGCAGGAAATTAGTTCTCCACAATATTTGGAAAATGTAGATGAGTATAGACCACGCGTGTTGTTCAGGCGAACCCGAGTGACACAGCTGGCACTTGAATTGAACGCACTACATTAACAGGACCCCTGCACCGTCTTCCCGATCTGCATCGCCATGGATGTGCTACAGCTGATTCAAAACGCCGTGGAGGCGCCACAGCAGGCCCTCGCCTTGCTGGGCCTGGCAGTGGCGCTCGCAGGCCTGCTGTACCTGCTTATCGATGCCATACGCTACAGGCGTATCCCTGACCTGGAAGTACCTTTAACGAAAGGTCCGTATATGATGGCAGCTGCACCTCGACGGATCAGCGCAGGCAGGCGTGCAACCAACTTGGGCGCTGACATACTGCTGTCTTGCCCGCCCTACTGCAGATGAAGCAGCAGAGGAGCAGCTTCAAGGCGCGGAGCTGTATACACCAACGACGCAGCTGCCGAAGGATAAGATTCCCTGCTATGATCCCAGCAGCATGCAGTTCCTGGGCTATGCCAAGGCGATGACCCCAGCAGAGGTCTGCTGCTGCTCCTGTAGTGGTTGTACAGCTGGCATCATGCACTGCTGCAGCTCTTGCAGGATTTGCAGAAACTGCCAACATATGATCGTAATAATCGCATATATCAATCACATTGGGGAGTGAGCACACCATGCAGACTGCAGAGACGTCGGGGCTCCAATGTGTGATTCTGGCATGGCATGGGATTGCTGCGGTTCCTTGGCATACCCATGTTGTGCTTGCACTGCTGTGCCATACTTGTGCTATGATCTACCCTAAACACAGCAGCTAATCTTGAACTTGAATCAGCTTCACTTGAAGCAACTCACTTAGTGTTTTGTGTGTTGCTGTCAGGTGCGGGAGGTGATTGCCGAAGCCAAGGAGGCGTCCCAGGTGCGGCACAGCAGCAGCAGCAATACATGAAGCACCACAGCAACAGCACATGCAACAGAACTGCAGACCAGCTTTGCTAGCAGCAGCAGACAAGCTTCGCTAGCAGTATTGCAGACCAGCTTCGCCAGCAGCAAGGTGGCAGGATATGAGCAGTAGCTGCAATAACAAGGAAATCAGCATAGGCATCTACAGCAGCAGCGTCAAAAGCAGCTAAAGCATGTGAGCAGTAGCCACAAAATCAGAGGTCAGAAACAGCTTGTGAGGGAGCTGAAGGCCAAGGACAGCCAGGGAGGCCTGGCATATGTCATTTATGTTAATGCCACATTGTTAATTTGTTTTTTGGTTGTTACAGGTGTGGCGAAGCTCCTCATTCGGCCAGCGCAGGCAGCTGCTGAAGATCCTGCTCAAGTACATCATCGCGCATCAACAGGAGATCTGCAGGTGCGAACCGTTTGGCGATAGCACAAACTATTTGTTGAGTTTCTAGTGGTGTTCCTTGCACTTCAACCATACAGGGTGAGCCCAGCGAATTTTTGCTTTCCTCCGTCATGGCGGCTGTTGCTCAAGTACATCATCGCACATCAACAGGAGATCTGCAGGTGCGATCTTGTCAATACTGTGCAATATATTCGATGTAATGTATTCTGTAACATATGATGTCCTCTGCGCATTCATCATTGATGTTGAGCCCAGTCCAACGCAGTCCACCTTGAGGTGTGCATCTTAACTCGAGCTACACGCGCATGTGCTGCAGCTCACGTTAACAGTCTTGCTGCTGCTGCTGCTGCTGATGCAGGGTGTCAGCGCGTGACTCTGGCAAGACGCACGTGGAGGCGGTGCTTGGCGAGATTGCCACATTTACAATAAGAGCTGCTGCTGCTGCTGCAGGGTGTCAGCGCGTTACTCAGGCAAGACCCCCCCTGGAGGCTGTGCTTGGCAAAATGTCCACAACTTCATCAACATCCGCCGCTGCTGCTGCTGCTGCTGCAGGGTGTCAGCGCGTGACTCAGGCAAGACGCCCCTCGAGGCCGTGCTTGGCGAGATTGTGGTGACTGCTGAGAAGCTGTCGTGGCTGATCAAGGAAGGAGAGGCAGCACTGAAGCCCAGCCAGCGCGGTGCTGGCGTCATGGTGAGTGCTGCTCTGCTTCTTGTCGCCACACGTGCCTCAGGGCGCTGGTCATCTGCTTATGCGTCCCGGTTTGCTGTATAGCCTGGTTGCTGGGAATGGCGGCGTTTTCGAAAGTGCTTGGCGAGATTGTGGTGACTGCTGAGAAGCTGCCGTGGCTGAGCAAGGAAGGAGAAACAGCACTGAAGCCCAGCCAGCGCGGCGCTGGCGTCATGGTGAGCATACTGTTGGGGACTTTGTGTGACATGTTATAACATGTTGAACATCACCTACTAGTCTATCATGCTGGTTGTCCAGGACAGTCGATTGCACAGTCGCGCGGCTACCGACGCAAGGGTGCTGCTGTGGTGACTGCTGAGAAGCTGTCGTGGCTAATCAAGGAGGGGAGGCAGCACTGAAGCCCAGCCAGCGCGGTGCTGGCGTCATGGTGAGCGCTGTTGCCCAGTTTGCAAGCCTGGTTTTGGCAGTCTGGCATCTGGAACAGCCGCAGATCTGAGTCACCACTGATCAGCTGCATCTGTCACTTTCCCACTGCCGCAGGCTTTCTACAAGTCGGCGCGTGGAGTTCATCCCTGTGGGCGTTGTGGGAGCCATTGTGCCCTGGAACTGCCTGCATCCTGCTCTGCACTGCATGTTTGCTGCCGCAGGCGTGTGGCTGCTTTCTGTGTTTATGTGCAGTGGTTTGAAGGTATAATTCACCGCTGAAGAGCTGTGTGTTTCACTTCTAACTGCCGCACCACTGCATTTGCTGCCGCAGGCGTTCTACAAGTCGGCGCGTGTGGAGTTCATTCCTGTGGGCGTTGTGGGAGCCATCGTGCCCTGGAACTGGCCCTTCCACAACATAATCAACCCCATCAGCGCTGCTGTCATGGCTGGCAACGCGATCGTGGTCAAGGTGGGTTGGGGTTTGGTTGTGACACAAATTATGCATATTATATCATATACTACTATATATAGTTGAGGTCCACTGCGTCAAGTAGCTTGCCAATGTTGCTAGGGCTTGAGAAGAACATCGGCATTTTTTTTGTTTTTATCATCAACCCCATCAGCGCTGCTGTCATGGCAGGCAACGCGATCGTGGTCAAGGTGGGCTGGGGTGTACTTGTCCTGAAGGATAACTGGCTTTGTTTCTGTTGTTATGATGTACCCATCAGCGGTCAAGGTGGGCTGAGGATTTGGCCAAATCAAGTGTGTCTTGTAGTTCAGGTTCACTGCTGGGGGTGTTTCAGCAGTGGCTGTTTGGGCCCTGGAACTGGCCCTTTCACAACATAATCAACCCCATCAGCGCTGCTGTCATGGCCGGCAACGCGATCGTGGTCAAGGTGGGCTGAGGTCTGGCCAAACAAAATTACTCACTATCGTAATGTTTCAAGTTCACTGTTTTTCACGCAATTTGCCAGTGTGGGCTTGAGAAGAAAACTGGCCCTTCCACAACATCATCAACCCCATCAGCGCTGCTGTCATGGCTGGCAACGCGATCGTTTTCAATGTCGGCTGGGATTTGTTTGTAAACAAACGTTAGAGATTCTTCATTATTCAGGTCCACTGCGTCACGTAGTTTGCCATCCTTTGGGCTTGAGAAGACAATTGGAATTGTTTTGTTTTTATCACTAACCCCATCAGCACTGCTGTCATGGCTTGAAACTCAATTGTGGTCAAGGTGGGCTGGGGTTTGGCCAAACAGAGTTATTACTAGTTGAGGTCCACTGCGTCATGTAGTTTGCCAGTGTTGATTGGGCTTGAGAAGAAAATCATCAACTATTTCTCACCCCATAATCAGTTCCGTTAGCGCTGCCTTCATGGCTGAAACTGCGATTGTGGTCAAGGTGCGCTGAGGGTTGGCCAGGGCTAGTTTGGGTAAACCCTGAACCCTAAACCTAGGGTTCTTTGGCTGCAGTTGGTGCCTGAGGTGTCGGCAGTGTTGGTGGGCCTGAGAAGCGAACTGGCCTTGTATCTCTTGCAGCCTTCAACCACAACAGTGCTGTCGCGTACCTTGAGCGTTGCGGCCTTGCCATGCTGATTACTCTGCAATTTACGGAACATGCTGTCTCACCTGCTAACTCACCTCTCGGGTGTATTTTGGCGTGTATTCTGGCACGTGTGCAGGCGTTGAACCACTCCTCGTGGAGCGTTGCCCCGCGGTGTCTTGCCAGTACATAACAAACGCCACACCAACGCATCTAACCTTTCAAATTCCTCTGGCTGCTTGCTATGCCTGCTGCGCTCTGTCATGTGGACTATTGCAGGTGTCGGAGCACTCGTCTTGGAGTATTGCCTACTACGGACGCATCGTAGATGCAGCACTAGCAGCAGGGGCGCCCGCATGCCTTGCCATGCCTAATGCTCTGCCAATCCTGTGACGAGCTTACACCCCATCAACACCATCACCATATCACCCGGTCCAGGCCATAGCATTGATGCCTGTCGGGGCTTGCCTTGGCGTGTGTGCAGGTGTCAGAGCGCTCGTCGTGGAGCATTGCCTACTACGGACGCATTGTTGAGGCAGCGCTGGCAGCAGCAGGGGCACCTGCAGGCCTTGCCATGCTGATTGCTCTGCCAATCCTTTGATTTGATTAGATTACACCTCCTCATCCCCCTTATCATCATCGAATGACCATTCATTGCCATAGCATCAATGCCTGTCGTGTTTGCCTTGGGTTTGCCTTGGCGTGATTGCAGGTGTCGGAGCACTCGTCTTGGAGCATCGCCTACTATGGTCGCATCGTTGAGGCAGCACTGGCAGCAGCAGGGGCACCAGCCGGGCTGGTGCGCTTTGTGACTGGCTACGGTGATGCGGGACATGCACTGGTGACTGGAGGCGTTGACAAGGTATGTCGATGCCAAAACGTGTTTCTGTATGGCGGGTGGTGTCTGGTGCTGATGCCAGTAACCAGTGGCAGCAGGGGCAGCTGCAGCAGCAGCAGCAGGGGCAGGCAGAGCAGCAGCAGCAGGGGCATCAGCCGGGCTGGTGCGCTTTGTGACTGGCTATGGGGATGCGGGGCATGCATTGGTGACTGGCGGTGTCGACAAGGTATGTTCATGGCAAAAAATGTGTATTCAGCTGGGCGGGTGGTGTCTGGTGGTGATGCCAGTACATCAGCAGCAGCAGGGGCAGCAGCAGCTGTTGCGGTAGCAATGTTTTTCCTCAGAAAACACACTAGTTATGTGTGATGCTTTTCCATGGAAGCTTGTCTGCATGCCCTTACATCGTACACCACTGCATGCACATCATCTTAGATCTTAGAGCTTCTTTGGGCTTGTTGTACCTGTTGGTATGACAGCTTGGCATACTTTGGGCCGTGCATCCGCCACTCTGCGGTTGTTCCTGTTACCGTGTTATGAACTAGTTGTACGCGGCCTGCCTACATACCAACGTCATATCAACGTTATACCAATGGCCAATGGGTTGTTGTTCATGTCGCGGTTTCAAGTACTAGTTGTATGCTACCAGTAGGCTACTGGCAGCCTACAACTGTTTCATGATACCGTGCCATGACCAACCACACATTGGCCGTTGGTATGACGGCTCGCCATTGTTTGTTTGGGCTGTTCAGCGACCACTGGGTTAGTGTGTTCATGTTACCGTATGAACTAGTTGTACGCGGCCTGCTTACATACCAACGTCATATCAACGTTGTACCAACGGCCACTGGGTGGTTATTCATTTCACCGTATCATGAACTAGTTGTAGGCTACCAGGAGGCTACAGGCAGCTTACAACTATTTATGATACGGCATCATGTACACAATCACCCAGTTGCCGGCCAATGGGTGGTTGTTCAAGATACTATATCATGAAACTAGTCGTACGCTACCAGCAGGCTACTGGCAGCCTACATGATACGGTGTCATGAACAACCACACATTGGCTGTTGGTATGACGGCTCGCCACCGTTTGCGCCGTTCAACAGCCGCTGGGTGATTGTCCATGGCACCGTATCACCGACTAATTGTACGCAGCCAGCCTACATACCAACGTCATATCAACGTTATAAAGGTTGAGACAAAAGTAATGGTAAATTTGGGTGTTTCACAGCAAGACTGGAACAGCAAACACATCAAACAATCACTAAATCTGAATCCCAGCCAGGGCAGCAATGCCATGCATGTCTACTTCGAGATCCTGGCTGCACAGCTGAAACTGTTCCCTCCATCATGGCCAGCACATCATAGAAACTGCCATCACCAGCAGCATGAAGATGGTCTGAAAATGCATCTTTTTGCATGCAAAAGACACACAGCAACTGCAAGAGCAGGCAGCTTGCCAACTATCCTGAGCAGCCCCATCCTGGAACCTATGAATGATGTACTTCTGCCCTGCATGCACTGCTGTGCCTACAACACCCTCAAGCAGCAGATGCCAGCCCAAAAGCAACAGCACAGCAAACAGCACAGGCACCAGCACAGCAAAACCACAGCAGAACACAAGCATCAGCCCCCCCACACACCAGGGACATGCAGTCAAAACTGCAGGCATGGCACTGCAGCAAAAGGAAAGGGCTCTTGATTTACTGCTGCAGCTGCGGCTGACGGCTAAGGCTAAGGCTAAGGCGCGCGCGTGAGTTTTACTGTATGAGAGCAGCAGGAATTGAACGTGCGTTCACAGGGATCACATGCCAACACGCTACCACTATGCCATTGGAACGGCTAGCACAAATTGCCCTGACATATGTATTATCGATACAAAACACCGAGCTCTTTGAAGTAACACTGAGACTTTGACGGCAAAAACGGTATTGCGTTTACTTTTGTCTCAACCTTTACCAACGGCCAATGGGTTGTTGTTCATGTTACCGTATCATGAACCAGTTGTAGGCTACCAGGAGGCTACTGGCAGCCTACAACTAGTTAATGATACGGTATCATGAACAACCACCCAGTGGCCGTTGGTATGACGGCTCGCCACCGTTGGAGCCGTTCAGCGACCGATGGGTGGTTGCTGGAGTGCTGCTAAGTTTTCACTAGCTCATGCCACACTGCTGGCTTCTGGTGCTGCTGCCTGTTGTAATCTCATCGGTTTGCAGGTGGTGTTATTGGGCAGTACAGAGGTGGGCAAGAAGGTTATGGCTGCTGCTGCTGCTGCTGGCTCCCCAGAAGCTCATGCCACGCTGCTGACTGCTTCTGCTGCTGCCTTTCTAATCTCATTTTTTTGCAGGTGGTGTTTGGGGGCAGTACAGAAGTGGGCAAGGAAGTGATGGCTGTTGCTGCTGCTTCACGCCACTAGCTCATGCCACACTGCTGACTCTTGTGCTGCTGCCTTCTAATCCCATGTCTTTGCAGGTGGTGTTTGTGGGCAGCACAGAGGTGGGCAAGAAAGTGATGGCTGCTGCTGTCTGGCCACTAGCTCATGCCACACTGCTGACTGCTACTGCTGCTGCTTCTGCTGCCTTTTGTGGTCCCAGGTGGTGTTTGTGGGCAGCACAGAGGTTGGCACAAAGGCGATGGTTGCTGCTGCTGCTGCTGGCTCGCGTGGCTGACTACGTGTGCTGCTGCCTGTTCTTACCAATTTCTGCAGGGGGTGTTTGTGGGCAGCACAGAGGTGGGCAAGAAGGTGATGGCTGCAGCTGCTGCTGCTGCTGCTTCGGGCTCTCTGCTAGCTCATGCCACACTGCTGGCTTCTGGTGCTGCTGCCTTTTGTATTCCTTGCAGGTGGTGTTTGTGGGCAGCACAGAGGTGGGCGAGAAGGTGATGGCTGCTGCTGCTTCTGCTGTCTCGCAACTAGCTCATGCCACACTGCTGACTGCTTGTGCTGCTGCTGCTGCTGCCTCTTGCAATCCCATTTCTTTGCAGGTGGTGTTTGTGGGCAGCACAGAGGTGGGCCAAAAGTGACTGCTGCTTGTGCTGCTGAGCGCCTGACCACCTAGCGCATGCCACACGCCCAAGTCTTGAGCTGCTGCCTCCTGCAATCCCATTTCCCTTTGCAGTTGGTGTTTGTGGGGGCAGCAGAGGTGGCAAAAATGTGATGGCTGCTGCTGCTGCCCCCATCCATCCCAGCAACCGCCCCAACCCATTCACTGCTTTGTTGTCGCTGTTTATCACCGTTTCATGTTGCAGGTGGTGTTTGTGGGCAGCACAGAGGTGGGCCAGAAGGTGGTGGATGCAGCTGCTGCTGCTGAGCACCCAACCACTACCTCATCCCACACTGCTGACTGCTTGTGCTGCTGCCTGTTGTCACCCAAATTCCTCGCAGGTGGTGTTTGTGGGCAGCACAGAGGTGGGCAAGAAGGTGATGGCTGCTGCTGCTGCTGCCCATCAATCCCAGCAACTGCCCCCGCCCATTCACTGCTTCATTTGTTCTTGTCGTCTGCCGTCACCGTTGCATGTTGCAGGTGGTGTTTGTGGGCAGTACAGAGGTGGGCCTGCTGCTGCTGCTGCTGAGCGGCTGAACACTAGCTCATGCCACCCGCCTAAGTTTTGGGCTGCTGCTGTTGTGATCGTATTCCTTGCAGGTGGTGTTTGTGGGCAGCACGGAGGTGGGCAAGAAAGTGATGGCTGCTGCTGCTGCTGGATCCTCAGTAGCACAAGCCACACTGCTGACTTCTTGTGCTGCTGCCTTTTTGTGATCCCGTGATATCCTTGTTGTGCAGGTGGTGTTTGTGGGCAGCACCGAGGTGGGCAAGAAAGTGATGGCTGCTGCTGCTGAGCGGCTGACCCCAGTGACGCTGGAGCTGGGAGGAAAAGATGCCTTTGTCGTCTGCGAGGATGCAGACCTGAACCAGGTGCGTTGTAAGAGGATGCCCAATGTTCAGTTGAACAGAAAAGGCCACGAGCGTGATGGTTACATAATGTGCCATTTGAAATACACCCCGGTATGCCAAACACACGCCGGTGACGCTGGTGCTGGGAGGAAAGGATGCCTTCGTGGTGTGCGAGGACGCAGACCTGAACCAGGTGCGCACGACTTGTCGTTTGGTGTATCTCTCCTGTTGTTAACATGCTGACGTCAGGGCCGCATTTTGTGCCAGTTGGGGTTCAGTTGGGACCTGGTTGTGGCTGTTGGTTGCCGTGCTGCTGTAATGAAGTTCACCCCGGTGACGCTGGAGTTGGGGGGCAAGGACGTGTTTGTTGTGTGCGAGGATGCAGACCTGAACCAGGTACGCAAGCATCGTCTGTAGTAATCACAATACTAGACCTGCTTCAGGCCTCAAGTTGCACGCTGCCATGCCATTGTTTGTTTCATGTTTGGAACTGGTTGGGTCAGTGGTAAGTGTGTGCTGACCCCGGTGACGCTGGAGCTGGGGGGCAAGGATGCCTTTGTGGTGTGCGAGGATGCAGACCTGAACCAGGTGTGTTGTTAACGCTGGTGATCAATGTGCGGTTGACTAACATTGGTCACAAGCATGCTGGTTGTGTTACGTGCCGTTTGCATTCGTGGTGTGCGAGGATGCAGACCTGAACCAGGTGCGCTAGGATCGTATGTTGCGATTTGTGTTGTAGCCCTGCTTCAGGCCTCAAGCCTTACGCTGTGTGCCACGTGGCTTCTATACATGACATATGTGAACCTGGTTAGGTCGGTGCTTAGTGTGTGCCGAGGGCGTGATGCTGGAGCGGGGGAGGAGGGGGGGCAAAAGACGCCTTGGTGGTGTTCGGCAGACCTGGACCAGTTATGCAAGTATGTCTGTTGTTTTTCTGTGGTGCTGCTGCTGCTGCCGCAGGTTGTGCCCATTGCTATCAAGGCTGCCTTCCTCAACTGCGGCCAGAATTGTGCCAGTGGGGAGCGCTTCATTGTGCACAGAAAAATCTACAACAAGTTCTGTGCACGTGTGACGGAGGTAGCAAAGAGCATGCGGCAGGGGCCAACACTGGGTGCAGGTGGGTGCTTCGCGATTGGGTTTTTGGATGCTTGTGTGGCTTAGGGATGAGGTTTTGAGGTCAGCCAGACAAGATGTGCACAGGAAGGTTTACGGCATGTTCTGTGCACGTGTAACGGAGGTGGCAAAGAGCATGCGGCAGGGCCCGACACTTGGTGCAGGTGGGTGTTGCGCGTTTTGGGGTAAAGGAGGCTCGCGTGGCTTGTGGTTGAGGTTTTAAGCTCAGCCAGGCAAGATGTGCACATGAAGATCTATGACAATTACTTGGACGAGTTGCGGACGTGGCTAGCACATGGTGCAGGTAAAATTACAGTGACACAGATGCTTGGTCCAGGGCTTGGGTTTCAAAGGATTGGTGTCAGGCTTGTCACCATTCGCTGACCACGCACATCTGCATATCGCCTGCTCCTGTCTTCTTCTGTTCACAGGTCCAATGGATGCTGGCGCCATGTGCATGCCAGGCTCTGTATAGAAGGTGCAGCGCCTAATCGACGATGGACACTGAAAATGCACACCGAAAATGCACACTTAAAATGCAGCACACTAAAAATGCAGCGCGTGACATGCACACATTTCTGATCTTGTGCACATTTGCTGCCTTTTTGTACAGGTCCAATGGACGCTGGCGCCATGTGCATGCCAGGCTCTGTGCAGAAAGTGCAGCGCCTAATCGACGATGCGATCGCAACGGGAGCAACAGTACTGGCAGGAGGCAAGCCTGGACCAGCAAACTGGCACCCCCAGCAGCAGCAGCAGCAGGATGCGGCTGCCGCACCTG
Source organism: Tetradesmus lagerheimii (assembly GCA_902809745.2). Classification (NCBI taxonomy): domain Eukaryota; kingdom Viridiplantae; phylum Chlorophyta; class Chlorophyceae; order Sphaeropleales; family Scenedesmaceae; genus Tetradesmus; species Tetradesmus lagerheimii. The sequence goes on along the minus strand of CADDIJ020000409.1, from coordinate 18,787 downwards.
CAGCAGCAGCAGCAACGGAGAACGGCAGCAATGGGGTTACAGTACCACCACCATCACCGGCTCGTCTGACGAGGCGGGCTGCAGCAGCAGCAGCAGCTGGCAGCGGCAGCAGCAGCAGCAGTGTGGGACAGTTCTACCCACCGACTGTCATAACTGGCGTCAACAAAGGGATGGATCTGTACTACGAGGAGGCCTTTGGACCGGTGCGTTTCTTGGTTAGGTTGTAGTTCTGGTTTTGTCAGTTTTGCATGCAAACATTGCAGGCATCTGCGTTGTAGTGATCAACGTGTGGAAACTGACAAGTACTTTGTGATGTACTTTAGTAGTTGCATCTTGTTTTTGAGTCGAAATGGTGATAATGTCAGGACGCATGTTTGTGGCGGTATCACAAAGAGATGCACAGTAACTGCCAGGAGGCCTTTGGATTGGTGTGGGGTGCAGGTTTGGTTTCAGTGGCTGGTGCAGGTGGCATGCATGCTCATGTCATTCTGTTGTTAGTTGTGTCATTGTTCGCCTCGGACGTGTCAGAAGAGGTGCACCTGTACCATGCAGTGATGAAGTCAGACAGTAAGCGGATATGACAACACTGCTGCTGCTGCTGCAGGTGATGACTGTCATTCCCTGTTGACAGTGACGATGCAGCTGTGGCCATCTGCATAGTAGTGATCATGTTCAGATCCATGTGTGGCGGTTGACAAGTACTTTGTGATGCCGCCGCTGCCGCTGCTGCTGCTGCAGGTGATGACTGTCATCTCCTTTGACACTGATGACGAAGCTGTGGCGATCGCCAACGACTGCCCCTTTGGCCTGGGCAGCAGCGTCTTCAGCGGCAGCAAGTGAGTGACTACATCTTTTCAAACCTTCGGCCCTTTGGCTATTCACTTTGGCATGTGCAGCAGCATATACTCGCTGCCGTAGTGCATTCTTTGTTGATATTTTGACACATGTAAGTGTGCACATTCTGAGTGGCCTTTGCCAATGACTGCCCCTTTGGCTTGGACAGCAGTGTCTTCAGCGGCAGCAAGTGAGCCTGCTTTGTGCTCGTTACATATCGTTAAATAGTTGAATCAAAAGGTTCCATGCCTGTTCGAGTGGGGTGTGCAGCATCTTTGAGGCTGTACTGCAGTTTTCATTCAGGTGAGACAGTTGTAAGGGTACGGGGGCTGATTGGATAGCGCAACTGCCAAATTCCGTACCCCTGGCCTGGGCAGCAGCATCTTCAGCAGCAGCAAGTGAGCCTGCTTCTGGGGGAGGGGGGGGGGTGTTACATCTATGTGTTCCTTTGGTCCTTCGGCTGCGCATGCCGAAATGAACAGTGGAATGCATACCATGCTTCTTGTTTATCCGCTGCACTAACTCTCGTTTGGTGCAACTCACACAGGTGCCGCGCGCGGCCGCGCGTGTTGGCGAGATTGTGGTGTGGCATGCTGCACCAAACCTTCAATGACCTTACTGTTGTGCTTTGTTTTGTTATGTCTGCTGCTGCAGGCGCCGTGCGTGGGCAATTGCAGCGCGGCTTGAGGCAGGCATGAGCAACATCAACGACTTCAACGCCACCTACATGTGCTTGCTTGAAACTGCATTGAATAGCGCGTTTCGAGATCCGTATGACGCCATAAGTGTGGAGGGCGCACCAAACCTATAATGAGCTTTCAGCTGCGCTTCTTGTTATGTTTGCTGCCGCAGGCGCCGTGCACGGGCGATTGCGGCACGCCTGGAGGCAGGCATGAGCAGCATCAACGACTTCAACGCCACCTACATGTGCATCAGCACATTTTGCCGTTGGGTGACTGCATTGAGTAACACTTTTCAGCTCCGTGTGACTCTTGATTGTGGCATGCGCACCAAACCTCCAATGACCTTGCTTTTCTGCTTTGTTTGTGTTGTTTGCTGTTGCAGGCGCCGTGCGCGGGCGATTGCGGCGCGCCTGGAAGCAGGCATGAGCAGCATCAACGACTTCAACGCCACCTACATGTGCCAGGGGTTGCCCTTTGGGGGCGTCAAGCAGAGCGGCTTTGGGCGCTTCGCCGGTGTGGAGGGGCTGCGCGCACTGTGCGTGCCAAAGGTAAGAAGGCCTCTGTTTGCTTGCGTAATTCTACGCGTAACAAACTTGCACACCAGTGTGTTGCATGCTGTGCAAAGTGCCGATTGTTGCGGCAGTTGGGTTGTGATGACCGCCACCCACATGTGCCAGGGGCTGCCGTTTGGGGGCGTCAAGCAGAGCGGCCCGCTCTGCTTGGAAGCTGGGCTTTGGGCGCTTTGCAGGCGTTGAGGGCCTGCGGGCACTGTGCGTGCCAAAGGTAAGCAGGGGTGTGTAAAGAAGGGGTGTGTTACTCACTGTGCGAAGAAAATCTGCTGTACGAAAGGGTGTGTTACACGCTGTGCGAAGGGTGGTTTTTTTCAGCAGTGGGGTGATGCACGCCACCTGCATGTGCCAGGGGTTGCCGTTTGGGGGCGTCAAGCAGAGCGGCTTTGGGCGCTTTGCGGGTGTGGAGGGGCTGCGCGCGCTGTGCGTTCCCAAGGTAAGAAGCTTTGGATGTATGCAGCAATTTGCATAAAGGAAGAGCTGTGTTGCGAGGCCAGACCAAAGGGGTGTGTTACACGCTGTGCGAAGTTCAATAGGTTTCAGCAGGTGGGTGGTGGTGGGCGCCACCTACATGTGCCAGGGGCTGCTGTTTGGGGGCGTCAAGCAGAGCGGCTTTGGGCGCTTTGCAGGCGTGGAGGGGCTGCGGTCGCTGTGCGTGCCAAAGGTAAGCTGTTTGAAAGCAGTCTTTGGTGGCATGACTGGCAACAGCTACTGTACGAGTACAGTTCTGTTGTTGCTTCTTCAACTGTAACACCAAAGGAGGGCCTGCGGGCGCTGTGCATGCCCAAGGTGAGGCGCTGGAATACAGGCCCGGGTAACTGTGCAACTTGAGCAGTTTGGTGATTTCGGTACTCTTGCAACTGATTTATGGGGCACCTTGCAAGGATGTGTGTGCAGAGTGAGCCAGCCTAGTGTCTGGATGTGAGGCTGCGGCACCGCATCATGCTGCATGGGTGAGGGAGGGCCTGCGGGCGCTGTGTGTGTCACAGGTAAGGAAGGGATGTGTCACAGCAGTGCAAATCGTGTGATGTGTGTCACAGCAGTGCGATTTGTGCGGTTTGTCTCAGCAGATGAGTGGTGGTGGGCGCCACCTACATGTGCCAGGGGCTGCCCTTTGGTGGTGTCAAGCAGAGCGGCTTCGGCGCTTTGCGGGTGTGGAGGGGCTGCAGGCGCGGTGCGTGCCAAAGGTATGGCGCTGGTCAACTGTGCATTTTGCAGCAGTTTGGTGACGTCACTTATTGAGTACTACTGCTGTGCTGCTGTCTCCTTCAACAGGCTGTTCCGGAGGACGCTTGGCCATTCGTGAAGACCAGCATCCCACCGCTATGGCAGCACCATTGTGTGGTGACTGATCATTTGTCTGACTGTTCTGCCAACCCCCTTCTGTGCTTCTGTGTGCTGTGCGCGTGCTGCTTCCTGCAACAGGCTGTTGCGGCGGACGCTTGGCCATTCATGAAGACCAGCATCCCACCGCTATGGCAGCACCATTGTGTGGTGACTGATAATCTGCTTGACTGTTCTGCCGCTCCCCTTTCTTTGCTGCTACTACTGTGCATCTGATGCTGCTGCCAGGCTGTTGCAGAGGACGCTTGGCCATTCATGAAGACCAGCATCCCACCTCTGTGGCAGCACCCTGTGGAACCTGCAGCACCACCCTTTCTGTACCCATTGATACTAGTAGTCCTCGCGTAACCATAACATCCCAAATTTACAGCAATGCATTATACAACTCAGGCTGATCACTGACTGACCAATGGCTTCGTTGCTGCTTCCTTCAACAGGCTGTTGCGGAAGACGCATGGACATTCATGAAGACCAGCATCCCTCCACTCTGGATACACCACGGTGTGGTTAATCACAAACTGTACGACTGCGCGACTGACCCCCTTCTATGCTGCTGCTTACTGTGACTGCTAATCCTCAATCGTTGCAACAGGCTGTTGCGGAGGACGCTTGGCCGTTCATGAAGACCAGCACCCCACCGCTGTGGCAGCACCCGGTGGGCCCAGCCGCAGCGCCCTTTGCTGCTGTTTATCGGCTGACTGACCACTTGCTTCATGGCTTCTTCTTCCTGCAACAGGCTGTTGCGGAGGACGCTTAGCCGTTCATGAAGACCAGCATTCTACTGCCACCTGCAGCACCATGGTGTGGTAACTGACTGTTTAACTGCTTGACTGACCCCCTTCTATGCTCCTGCTTGTTGTGACTGCTTCTCTTCAATTGTTTCAACAGGCTGTTGCAGAGGACGCTTGGCCGTTCATGAAGACCAGCATTCCACCGCTGTGGCAGCACCCAGTGGGCCCAGCCGCAGCGCCGTTTGCTGTTGCGCTGACGACCATGTTCTATGGGCCCAGCATTGGCACAAAACTGGCAGGACTGGTGGGAGTGCTCAAGGCAGTGACTGGGGTCAGGGTGGCGAGCAGCAGCAGCAGCAGCGGCGGCAAGCTCAAGTCGTGCTGAAGCAGCAGAGACTGCTGACTCACCTTTGTTGATAGTGCACCAGCGGCAGTGTGAGATGGGGTGTTGGTTGGTTGCAGTGACCTAGCAGCACCCAGTGGGGCCAGCCGCAGCAACCCTTGCTCATCATCATCATGTTACCCATTAAGCCATAGCATCAACGCCATCGGCATCAACGCCATAGCATCAACGCCAGCCCTTGCTGTCGCGCTGACCACCATGTTCTATGGGCCCAGCATCGGCACTAAACTGGTAGGACTGGTGGGAGTGCTCAAGGCAGTGACTGGGATTGTGGTGGCGAGCAGCAGCAGCAGCAGCAAGGCCAAGTCCTGCTGAAGCAGCAGAGACTGCCGATGTGCCTATGTCTGTGGCAGCAGTAGCAGCACTGTTAGACGTCTACGGGGTGTTGGTTAGTTGCATTGCCCGGGCAGCACCCGGTGGGGCCCAGCCGCAGCGCCCTTTGCTGTTGCGCTGACCACCATGTTCTATGGGCCCAGCACGGGCAGCAAGCTGGCTGAGTGCTGACCAACAAGTTCCGCTGACCAGCCTGTTGTATGGGGATTGCTGTGGCAAGCGGCAGCAGCAGCAGAAGTCATGGTCGCATCCTTTGCCGGCTCCAGAGGCGTGCTGAGCCAAGCTGCCTGTTGAACTGCTGCAGAAGCTGAGTGTGGCTGGTAACTGTTGCCGGTTGTGGTCTAATGACCTTCGGTAGCTGCGCAAGCCTGATTGAATTATTGCACATGCCAACTTGGCTTGAAGCCGCGCGAGTCCGAGCTTTGAACTCCGAGTTCAAGCTGAGCTTTGAACTCCATACCTAGTCAGCGGAAACGTACTGCAGGTAGCCCTTTACATAATAAAGTGTATGCATACTGCTACGTCAACGTACAGCTTCGAAGCACATCGCATGCCCGGCATTGCGTGTTGAACATGCCATGGGTCGGACCCATCCGGCGCCTCCTGGAAAGACTGTCGCATAGCATCACATTTGCGCGGGAACAGGTTTCGCAGCAAAAAGAACCAGCACAGTTGGTCCAACCGACCAGCCACTGGTTCGGAATGCAAGTGCACGTGTTATCAAAGGGGTTGTCACCCCGCACAGGCCAATGCCCTAGGCAAGCCACACCTTTGAGCGGAGCCAAGCCTTGGCAGAATGCATGATTGTCCAGCCTGGATCAGATTGCTCCTTACGTTTGTGGCACCTTGGGGTTATTTCAAATTGGCAATCGCTTCTACAGTAGCCTACGGGTTGAACCCTCCGGCCCCGAGCTCCAAGCCTCACGGTGAGGCAACGTGTTCACATGTAAAGTGTTTGCGCTACTGGAAAAGGCAGCATGCAAAGCAGGTAAAGCAGGCAAAACTCCCCCATCCTGCCTCCCTCATTGTGCAACCCAATGCTGTCTCGCTGCGACACGCAATCACATGTGTTACAAGGTAAACACTATTGCTGCAGCCTGTCACGGTGACACTGCCGTCATGACGGTGGTGATCACCACTGGTTGAGTCAACATATGACGGTCATATCCTGCTGCTCAGGGCCCTGCACTGCATGTCAGGAAAGCCCACCCTGCTAGCCTGCAGCACCGTGCTGCACAGCCCTACCCAGCTGGCCCCCTTCCGCTGCACTCAACTCAGCTCAGAGCTGACTCAAGTGCGCCCGCGAGCTTAACTGAACAGGTTATCGTCATCGTATGCTGTTGCCCCGCTCGCGAATGCGTTGCTTGTTGCCGCCAGCAGCAGCAGGAGCCGCACCACCTGCAGGTGGCCCACCCAGCGCGGCGCTGCCGCCGACTCGGCAGTCGGACTGCATCTGGGAAGCGGAACTCGCTGCCAAAGCCGCGGGGTTTCTGTGATCAGTTCTACCCTGAGGCACCATGTCCAAACGTGTTACAAGGTATACACTATTGCTGCAGTGACACCACCACCACCACTGCGCTGCCAAGGCTTAAACCCTCCCTCGCCCCGTCCACAGATGACGCTCGTATCCTGCTGCTCAGGGCCCTGCACTGCTTGTCTGAAGACACTTCCCTGCTTGCCTGCAGCACATGCAGCACAACCCTACCCATCTGCCACGTTCTGTTGCACTCAGCAGTGTCGTGGAAAGAACCCTACTAGCCTGCAGAACCTGCTGCACAGCACTACCCAACCGACCCCCCTCCGCTGCACTCAACTCAGCTCAGAGCTGACTCGAGTGCACCCACGAGCTCAGCTGTACAGGTCATCATCGTCATCTGCTGCTGCCCCGCTCGCGAATGCGTTGCCTGCTGCGCCGCCAGCAGCAGCGGGAGCTGCACCGCCTGCGGGTGGTGCACTGCCGCCGACTGCGTCTGGGAAGCGGAACTCGCTGCCAAAGCCGCGTGACTGCTGCAGCGTCTGCGCAAAGGCCTGGTACTTGCGGATGTCTGCGTCTGACACCGACCTGGTGAGTGAGGAGGAGGCGAAGGCAGAAACAAACAGAATTGTCAGCGGATGCGTGCAGAGCAAAAAAAGGAGTGTGTGCAAACAAGGCGGTACATGGATGATGAAAGTGGTCCAATGATGCAACAGAACACAAGCCGCGCACTTGCAGACAGTGCAGCAAGATGTATGCACGGCGCGAGGTCAATGAACACACGAAGCTCCTCAGCAGACCAAAATAACCGATTGCAACAACGCCACATGTGCTGCGCACAGCACTCCTGCTGACTGTCAAGACGAGGTATGCGCATGGCAAGGGCAATGAACGCATACAGCTCATCAGCAGACATGTCAGCAACCCTGCGTCGGTGGCATGAGTGCACGTGGCAACATCAGGCTATCTTTGCTGCGTTTGACGTGTTACTCACCTGCGCGCATACTTCATGGCCTATTCGATGACACATGCATTGTGCACTCCGTCAAGGCATCAGAGAGCTACTCGAATGCTGCTTTATGTGCTGATTGTGGTGGGTACCCACCACTGGTGGCTTGAGAGTGGACCCCCTGTTATGGCTGCCCCCTCTTGCTAGAAACACGTATAATTGATTGATTGATGATTGTGTACTCACCTGCGTGCATACTTCATGGCCTCTTCAAAGTGCGCCTTGGTGATGGCAGGCACCTGGCGGCAGAACGCAGGTGCAGAAGCAGCAGCAAGCAAAGAAGCACAATAGGTAAGGTTTGCTACTGGATGTAGCATACAACCGCAGCTGTCATAACTCATATGAGCGTGTAACCAACATAAGTGCAGGCGTCACGAATGAACTGCAGACACAGGCTAGAGCAAGGCAGCAGCTGCGCAATGTTGCTGGTAACAGTGAATGACGAAACATGATCTGCCCGCAATGTTCGCGTCGTCCTTCTTGAAGTTGTGGTTCTCCGCCAATCATCACCAGGCTACCCCCAACTGCCAATTGATACAGCACCAAAGCAGACAGCAGCAAGACGATCCCAACAAACCCTGCAGAAGGTAAATGAAGCGGCGTTGCTATCGGAACGCACCTCATCGACGTCGTCCTCGATGTCGGGGTTCTCCGCCAATCACTACCAGACTACCCACCCGTTGCCAAACCATACAAAAAAGCACCAAAACAGACAGCACTGAAGCAGACAGCCCAAAGCAGACAAGATACAGAAGCAAGACGATCCCAACAAACCCTGCAGAAGGTGAGTGAAGCAGTGTCAACTCCAACCCATCGTCCTCTTCTGCCACACACCACCATCTACCAACAGCCACACAATACAGCATATACATAAAAGCAAGAAGCATCACATAATCACAGAATCCTGCCACAAATACGATGCCCACCTCGTCGACGTCGTCCTCCATGATGTCGGGGTTCTCGGCCATGCGCCGCTCCCGCTCAATGTCACGCTCAATGTTCTCGCGGATGGCCGACTTGCACGCGCGCTGGCAGATCTCAGTGATGTCTGCGGAAAAGTGGAAGATACAGTTTAGCAGCATAATGTGAGTTACAGCAAGCGTGGAGTAATAACAGCCTAAGTCTGAAATGCCCTCTCAGCATGGCTGACTTGCACGCGCGCGGGCAGATCTCAGTGATGTCTGTGGCCATAAATTGGCAGAAAGCAGCATTGTATAATCAGTACGGTAGCCGTAGGGTTCAAGTGATGGCCACAGCCTGAATGTCACTTTAATTAGCCGGCTTGCATGCGCGCTGGCAGATCTCTGTGATGTCTGTGGTGCTGAAACATGTGACGGGCAAGGCAGAGAGATGGCAGCATGGTATTGGTTAGTAGGGAAAGAGTAGGGTACATGTGAAGGTCCCAGTCTATATGCCTTGCGGAAGCCCGACTTGCATGCGCACTTACACTTCCCAGCGACATCAATGCTGGTGCAGGGTACGGGGTGCTGGTAAAGGGTACGGCTACACACACATGACACAACCAGCAGCATTCAGCTGTACAGCATGCAGAATCAAGCACCATCCACCTCACGCCAAACTTCGCAGTCAACTTCACACCCACCTGCTCCCGAGAAGCCGTGTGTGAACTTTGTGAGCACCTCGAAGTCAACGTCCGGTGCGATGGGGCTCTTGCGCAGCACGCTCTTGAATATCTGGCGCCTGCTGCCGTCATCTGGCAGTGGGATGTAGATCAGCTGGTCCAGGCGGCCGGGGCGCAGCAGCGCTGGATCGATGATGTCAGGCCTGCGGTATTGAAACAACGCACAGGGGAAGGGTATAAAAATGCTGTAAATATGACATGCAGTGGGATGTAGATCAGCTGGTCCAGGCGGCCAGGGCGCAGCAGCGCTGGGTCGATGATGTCAGGCCTGCAAGTGTTGTGTGACAGCAGATGCACTTAAACCGAAGTACATGGCACGGCTCCGAACTGGTGTGTGGCAGAAGCACTGGCAGGAATGCCACAGCAGCATTTCTGAAAAAATGGATTATGTCCTCTGGTCAGAAGGAATGGGACGCAGCAATGCCGGTTCAACCTCAAGACAAGCACAACCTGTTTCCTGCTCCCTGAGTCCACTGCACATTTCCTGCTCCCTGAGTCCACTGCACATTTCCTGCTCCCTGAGTCCACTGCACATTTCCAAAACAGAAGACAGAACAGCTGTAAAACAGCCTACCTGTTTGTGGCTCCGATGATGAACACGGTCTTCTTGCTGCCGAACCTGCTGTCTGCTCACCCCCTCCCCGGGCAATGCAAGTTCCTAAAACACAAAAAAACAGTTATAATATTACCCCCAAGCGCACCTGTTTGTGGCTCCGATGATGAACACAGTCTTCTTGCTGCCCATGCCGTCCATCTCTGTCAGCAGCTGGTTCAGCACACGGTCCGCGGCACCGCCAGCATCACCTGCAACATAACGCAGGGGCATTAAAAAGAGATAATGAGTGAAACAGAAACGCCACACGCATCAGCAGCTAATTCAGCACACGGTCCGCGGCACCGCCAGCGTCACCTGTCATGAAACAGCAACAAAAACAGAACATGGTCAGCCATGTGAACCACGGACAGCACTGCGAGCGTCGCCTGCAGATCGACAGGCAGCGGCAAACGTAGCAGCAAATGCTGGGATAAAAGAAAACAAGAACACACGCATCAGCAGCTGATTCAGCACACGGTCAGCAGCACCGCCAGCGTCACCTGCAGATCAACAGGCAGCGGCATGAGAAGCAGGGTTGAATTTGATGAACAAAACACAAATAACACACATAGCAGCTGGCTGTCCGGCGGGACGTTAAACACGTGGCGCAGTGGTGATGACGGACGAACAGTGGCCGAAAGGTTGCAGGTTCAATTCTGAGCCTAAGCAGTATGTCTCTGGACTCAGGGATACAGTCGGCGAAAGCCGAAGGAAGGATGCTGCTAATGTCCTCGCGACTCTCCGCAGGACTCCGTCGATTGCTGGCTATATACACACCGGCCCTGCTAGGTATGCAGTCCACCGTATGGGGTGATTCCCACATGCTGCCTAGGAAGGGGTGTAAGGGTCTGGGTGGTCTACCTTACACCGAAAATAGAGAGAATAATCAGTCTGCTTTCCGCCTCCCCAGTGGGTGAGGCGCGGTTGCCGATGCCGAAAGGTATGGCTTACAAGGATTGATTATTATTATTATAGCAGCTGGCTCAGCAGCATCACCTGCATCAATTCACAGCACAACAACCGGGACCGCAGCAGCCAGGTGAGGCTATATTCTTGCCGCACATCTGTACTGCTGCCGAATGCGTTGTACCAACCAAACCGCCTGATGTTTTCTTTGGCTGTTGCAACTGCTGCTGTCGCACATTTGCTATGATCATACTGCACAGCAGCATACGAAAGAATTGGGTTGCATCACTCACCGCTGCTGCTGCCGCGCTGCACTGCGATGGAGTCCAGCTCATCAACGAAGAGCACGCAGGGCGCATCGCCATACCTGCTCTGGCAAGGTGCACAGCATTCACAACACCACTACTGCTGCTGCCATGCTCACCTCAATGGAGACCAGCACACCCCGCCACCCAACACAATGCATGGCTCTTGAAGCACACAAAGGAATGTGGTTGCATCACTCACCGCTGCTGCTGCCGCGCTGCACTGCGATGGAGTCCAGCTCATCAAAGAAGAGCACGCATGGCGCACTGCCGCGCGCCTTGTCGAAGATTTCACGCACATTGGCCTCGCTCTCACCAAACCACATCGTCAGCAGCTCAGGACCCTGCAAGCAGCAAATTCAAAGGAATGTGAAGCCGCAGCAGTAGTCAAGATGGTGTGCGAACACCACACGACGCCAATGCACGTGCATTAGGATTGACCCCACTCTCACCAAACCACATGGTTTAGCAGCTCAGGGCCCTGCAAGCAGCAGAATAAAAAATGAAAAGCAGCAGCAGTACTGGAGATACACCCCACAGCGCCAATGCACGTGCATGATGCTGGCCTCCAATTACAACGCCACGACCCCCCGCCAACAGTACAGCGGCTGGCAGCCAGCGGTCAACATGTGACACAAGGGGGAGTCGAACCGCACCTTGACGCTGATGAAGTTGGCTTGGCACTCGTTAGCAATGGCCTTGGCCAGCAGCGTCTTGCGATAGTGCTTTAAACCACACTCACCCGCCCAGCCAATACAGCACAGTGGCTAGAAACCAGCCAGCCAACAACCAATTGGGACACAGAACTTCTGAAATCCTCGCACCTTGACGCTGATGAAGTTGGCCTGGCACTCATTGGCGATGGCCTTGGCCAGCAGCGTCTTGCCAATTCAAAATCAAGATTTGATACCCAAACCTCCTTTCCAGCCACAATACACAACAGTGGTTTAAAGCCAGCCAGCAATCAACATGTGGCACGGTTTGTTTTTTACTTTTGAATTCAAATCGCACCTTGACGCTGATGAAGTTGGCTTGGCACTCGTTCGCGATGGCCTTGGCCAGCAGCGTCTTGCCGCAGCCTGGCGGGCCGTAGAAGAGCACGCCCTTGGAGGGAGCCATGCCAAACTTCTCAAACTTCTCCGGGTGCTCCACGGGGTACTGCGGGGGCCAAAACATAATGAATATGAGGTTTAGTCAGCATGAAACTATGCCCCAAAGCCATCTATGCATGTTGTTTGCATGTAAGAGCCATGCCAAACTTCTCGGGGTGCTCCACGGGGTGCTGCAGTCAGGCGCAGAAACAGTTGTTACAGAGTTCGTTACAGTGCGAGATGGTGACCATAACCAGCTGGGCATGTTGCAGGTGGGAGCCATGCCAAATGCGCTTGCGCAATGCACCAAGCCCCGCTTTCACCCCCAACAGCCCTGGACCCTATCACACCCCCATGCACATGCGCATCAATACACAGTTTGAAGCTTCCAAAGGACCAAACAGGCAAAGAGGGTCAATTTCTCACCTGGATGAGCTCCTGCAGCTCGCGCTTGACGCCCTCCAGGCCTCCGATGTGCTGCCAGGTGATGCTGCCACTGCCAACCCTGTGCCCAGACCACTCGCACACCCGACCTGGTCTGCACTGCTAATCCAAGATGAGGAGACACAAAAACATGCTGTGCCGTCACCTGGATGAGCTCTTGTTGCTGCTGCATTTCATAAGCACCCTGTTTACAACTACCGCCCCACCTGGATGAGCTCCTGCAGCTCGCGCTTGACGCCCTCCAGGCCCCCAATGTCCTGCCAGGTGATGTTGGGCACCTCCACCACCGTCTCGCGCAGCGCTGAGGGGTTGGACATGCCCAGCGCGGTCTTGAAGTGGTCCTGCACACGACAACAGCAAGCAGCAGAAGGAAGCAGCAGAAGCAAGCATCCGTGTTGAACATGCCGACGAGGTCGGACAAGACAACCTGTGCGCAGTGCTGAGGGGTTGGACTTGCCTAGCGCGGTCTTGAAGTGGTCCTGTGTGCAGCTAGGAGCACTAGCAGCAAGCTGTTCAGCACCCGGCACCTGTTTCCTCTTATCTTCCACTATGCATGGGCTACAGTGAACAATGCTGCGATCTGCACACTAAGCAGTGCTGCCGCACCCATGCGTCAGTACATGCGAACCCTCATGTCATGACATCACAGCACTCAACCACGCCACCACACCTGTGTCACGCTCATGCTGTTGAGCACCTCCGCGTCAATCTCGTCATCCTCCAGGTCGGTCACGTCCATCTTACACTCCCTCCCTCATTAAACCCACAATCCGGTGCATGCATTTGCGCATCGCGCATACACAAACCCCACTCATCACTCCCTTGCTAAAGCGCCACATGGTGTAACACAAACTGGCGCAACACCACCCATTCGTACCTGTGTCACGCTCATGCTGTTGAGCACCTCCGCGTCGATCTCGTCATCCTCCAGGTCGATGACGTCCATCTTCTCTCGGATGCACTGCAGCGCGGCCTCCGTGCACAGTGCTGCCAGGTCAGCGCCCACGTAGCCGTGCGTGTCCTTGCCGATGGCCTCGAGGTCCACCTGCACACAGCCCGACACATCACGTCAGCAAAGATGCAGCAAAGATTAGTGATGGGATGCAGCGCGGCCTCCGTGCACAGCGCCGCCAGCTCAGCGCCCACGTAGCCGTGCGTGTCCTTGCCGATGGCCTCAAGGTCCACCTGCATCATGAGAAACACAGCAGAAGAATCGTTAATTTATACTGTGCAAATGCGCATACGGTGGTTGAAGTATGACACATCAAATGGCCTTAGAGCCCACGTGCAAGCAGCACAACAGCACATAGAGCAATGATGCAGCAAAGAATAGTGATGCAATGCAGCGCGGCCTCTGTGCACAGCGCTGCCAGGTCAGCGCTAACGTAGCCGTGCGTGTACTTGCCAATGGCCTGAATTTGTCACAATGCAGCCAAGATACATGAGGAAATGGTGGATAGTCCTGCCAATGCGCATACGGATAGGTTGAGTATTACACACCCAATGGCCTCGAGGTCCACCTGCACACAGCCCAACACATTACATCAGCATAGATGCAGCTAAGAGGATTAGTGATGGGATGCAGTGCGGCCTCCGTGCACAGTGCTGCCAGGTCAGCTCCCACATACCCATGCGTGTCGAGTAGCTAAACCACAGGTGGCTAAGCCCGAGGTAGCTGAACCACATGCAGCTAAACCACAGGTATTTAGATGACAAACCGCGCACCTCATCGTCTAGCTTCATGTTCTCGGTGTGGATGCGCAGATCAAGCCACCATCGAGCTCTTGAACAAACCGCAGGTAGCTGAGCCACAGGTGGCTAAACCATAGGTGGCTGTACCACAGGTGGCTAAACCATATGTTGCTGAACCCCTAAACCTCGCACCTCATCGTCTAGCTTCATGTTCTTGGTGTGGATGCGCATCACTTCCAAACGGCCCGTCTCATCAGGCACGCCAATGTCAATCTCGCGGTCAAAGCGGCCAAAACGACGCAGCGCGGCATCGATGGTGTTAGGCCTGCAATACACAACACATATCAAATGTCAGCTATGTCTCATCAGGCACGCCGATGTCGATCTCGCGGTCAAAGCGGCCTAAACAATGCAGCGCGGCATCGATTGTGTTGAGCCTGCACCACAACACAGCACATCAGCAGTGACCGTGTGAAATCATATGTGAGAGAAGCACGCAAGCTGCACTTGCAAGACACATGAAGATACACAGAAAACAGCCCGAAACACATAACCCGGCACAACGATATGCGTATGCACCATGCGTGCTGGCGCAGGGCAGCACCAATGGTGTTGAGCCTGCACGGAGGCTGCGAGCGCAGGATATGTGAGATAGGCAACAACAATACAACGCCCTCCACGGATTAGCAGCACAGCGCTGGCAAAGAGGCTTCAGCCCATACAACACAATTCAAATTCCTGAAGCGCACCTGTTGGTTGCTGCGATGACGATCACGTGTGCGCGCGACTTGAGCCCATCCATCAGCGTCAGCAGCTGCGACACGATGCGGCGCTCCACCTCACCCTGCAGAGGATAGCAGCAGCAGCAGCAGCAACGCAGTGAGGTACGCAGGACAACGACCACCCAAGCACTACCATCCATCAGCGTCAGCAGCTGCGACACGATGCGGCGCTCCACCTCACCCTGCAGGAAGCAGCAGCAGCAGCAGCAGCAACACTGTTAGGTACGCAGGACAACGACCACCCGGGCACCACCATCCATCAGCGTCAGCAGCTGCGACACGATGCAGCGCTCCACCTCACCCTGCAGAGGGCGACAGCAGCAGCAGCAGTGACGCAGCGTGTTACACAAAAGACAACACAAGGTGCACCACCATCCACCAGCGTTAGCAGCTGCGACACGATGCAGCGCTCCACCTCACCCTGCAGGAAGCAGCAGCAGCAGCAGCAGCAGTGACGGCCGTGTGCTATGTGAATGATTCCCCAAGTGCACCACCGACATCATCACCGCCACATGCACGCGTGTTCAACGCCACAGGGAACCAGGAGCAGCAACAGCACGCACAGCGGCAGCAGCAGCGCCGCACCTGCGTCTTGTCGCGCTTGGGTGCAATGGAGTCGATCTCGTCAATGAAGATGATGGCGGGCGCGTTCTTCTCTGCCTCCACAAACACCTTGCGCAGGTTGCTCTCCGACTCGCCAGCCAGCTTGGACATGATTTCGGGGCCTGCGGGATCAAAAAAGTGGGTTCAAGGTGGTCAAAGTTTTGCAACTATAAAGTTGCGTGCAAGACATGTATACAAACAGCCTCCACAAAGACCTTGCGCAGGTTGCACTCAGACTCGCCTGCCAGCTTGGACATGATCTCAGGGCCTGCGGGTGCATGAACGTTACATAGTTCAGCGGTTCACATCAAATACATTATGCATGAGTAATGGTACACAGATTGCTCTCAGACTCGCCCGCCAGCTTGGACATGATTTCGGGGCCTGCGGGATCAAAAAAGTGGGTTCAAGGTGGTCAAAGTTTTGCAACTATAAAGTTGCGTGCAAGACATGTATACAAACAGCCTCCACAAAGACCTTGCGCAGGTTGCACTCAGACTCGCCTGCCAGCTTGGACATGATCTCAGGGCCTGCATGCACGCAATAAATACCAACCGGAACAGAATTCCTCAGACCAGCACCGAAGCATTGAACATGGGCTGATGGTCTGCCGGTTCATATCAGTGGGTTGTTAAAGTCTTGCATGAGATTAAGCGCAAGACATTTTTGGCATGGTATCAGCCTCCACGAAGACCTTGCGCAGGTTGCTCTCCGACTCGCCCGCCAGCTTGGACATGATCTCAGGGCCTGCGGAATCACACAAGTGGGTTTAAGGTGGTCAAAGTTTGCAACTATAAAGTTGGGTGCAAGACCTGTATGGTATGGTAACACGAAGACCTTGCGCAATTTGCTCGCCGACTCGCCCGCAAGCTTGGACATGATCTCAGGGCCTGCGGAATCACAAAAGTGGGTTGAAGCTGGTCAATAATTGCAACCATAGAGTTGAGTACAAGACATGTATGGGGACTCTGATATGCTTGCTTCAGCACAAACCCCAGACAAATTGCCACTGCCATGTTGATTTTATTAAAGCCCCGACACGCACCGTTGATGATGTAGAAGGTGGCACCCTTGTCATGGCCAATGCGGAAAACAGTGCAACCTTCAGCAGATGCCCTAAACAGTGATCTCCTCGCTTCAGGA
This sequence comes from Tetradesmus lagerheimii, assembly GCA_902809745.2. NCBI lineage: Eukaryota > Viridiplantae > Chlorophyta > Chlorophyceae > Sphaeropleales > Scenedesmaceae > Tetradesmus > Tetradesmus lagerheimii. The sequence goes on along the minus strand of CADDIJ020000409.1, from coordinate 2,204 downwards.
ATCTCTGTACACCCAATGTGATCTCGGTCGCACACACCCTGACCTGCTCCGTTCAGCAAACCAGACACCCACCGTTGATGATGTAGAAGGTGGCCCCAGTCTCGTTGCCAATGCAAAGAAGACACATGTGCAAACTTCAACAGATGGCACACAGTCTGATATGCATGTTTCACAAACGCCCGACACGCACCCTTAATGATGTAGAAGGTGGCAGCTGTGTCTTTGCATTAGCAAACAAGACACGCATTGCCAATGCAAACAGGATGCGTGAACCTTTGACAGATGCACAGACTCTGGTATGCTCACTTCAGCAAACCCAAGACACACTGCCACTGCCATGTTGACTTCTTCAAACCGCAAACACGCACCATTGATGATGTAGAAGGTGGCACCGGTCTCATTGGCCACTGCGCGCGCAATGAGCGTCTTGCCGCTGCCTGGAGGCCCGTACAGCAGGATGCCCTTAGGGGGCTTCACTCCGATGGTCTTGAACAGCTGTGGGTGGCGCAGCGGCAGCTCCACCAGCTCCCTGCAACAGCAGATACATGGAATACACACATTTGATTGGTGTACAGGGCATCAAGACAGCTGTAAGATGATGCAGATGGTCTTGAATAGCTGCGGGTGGGGCAGCGGCAGCTCCAACAGCTCCCTGCAACAGGGGGTTGGCCAGCAAAATCAAGCACGAAATTGGTGGCAAACCCATCACGACAGCTGAAGAGTATGCAGATAGTCTGCAACAGCTGAGGGTGGCGCAGCGGCAGCTCCACCAGCTCCCTGCAACAAGAGTTGAAACATAAAATCATCTATACAGGCAGCATAGCTGTTGTCGTTGCCTGATTCATTCACTGCTCCTGAGCAGTTGGGGTGGCACAAGGGCAGCTGTGCCAGCTCCCCGCATCAACCCCGCAACAGGTTTTTGATATAGGCACACATGACAGCTTTGATGATGCCTCGATCGGAGCCTGCCCTGAGCAAATGGTGCGGTACACGCAACATCTGCTGCTCCCTGAAGGAACAGGTGTGATGAGCTGGTGGTTCTGGCAACAAGTGTGACACCGTGTCAAGCTTGTTGCTGGAACCACCAGCTGATTACACGTGACGCCCTGTCGGAGAGTGCAGGGGGTGCTCCGCCCATGCTATCTGTTCTATTGCTGTGATCATGCTGTGTATCTGCTGCTGCTGTTGCGCTGTGCTGTTTTTCGACCTTGCTTGCGCACGACTGCTGTGTCCTCACTTATGCAAAACCTGGGTTGCAGTGTTGCTGCGCCCTGCCATGGCTGAGTCTCCTGCCGCAGCCACACCCGCTGTACTCGCTGATCTGCGCCAACTGCTTGCGCGTGCCTCACTTATCCTTGTCTGCTGGGTGCATACAGTGCAGTGCAGCTGCAGCTACCCCACAACTCTGTTGCAGCTGCCATCCAATGCACACCTGATTTGCGCCATCTGAATGCGCGCGCCTCCAACACCATCATAGCCGCCCTGCTATCCCCCCACCTGTAACTGCTGCTGATACAACTCCTGGGCTGCAATTGCGAGCCCACCTGATCTGCGCCATCTGCTTGTGCATGCCTTTCATGTCGTCATAGCCGCCCCTGCTATCCCTACACTACTGTAACTGCTGCTATCCCTACACTACTGTAACTGCTGCTATCCCTAAACTACTGTAACTGCTGCTGCGACAACTCCTGTGCTGCCACCCTTTGCCCACCTGATCTGCTTGCGCACGCCTCCCACGTCGCAAGGGAGGCGCCCTGCTATCCCCCCTCCTGTAACTGCTGCTGCGACAACTCCTGTGCTGCCACCCTTTGCCCACCTGATCTGCTTGCGCACGCCTCCCACGTCGCAAGGGAGGCGCCCTGCTATCCCCCCTCCTGTAACTGCTGCTGCGACAACTCCTGTGCTGCCACCCTTTGCCCACCTGATCTGCTTGCGCACGCCTCCCACGTCGCAAGGGAGGCGCCCTGCTATCCCCCCTCCTGTAACTGCTGCTGCGACAACTCCTGTGCTGCCACCCTTTGCCCACCTGATCTGCTTGCGCACGCCTCCCACGTCGCAAGGGAGGCGCCCTGCTATCCCCCCTCCTGTAACTGCTGCTGCGACAACTCCTGTGCTGCCACCCTTTGCCCACCTGATCTGCTTGCGCACGCCTCCCACGTCGCAAGGGAGGCGCCCTGCTATCCCCCCTCCTGTAACTGCTGCTG
>CADDIJ020000408.1:0-97941 GCA_902809745.2 Tetradesmus lagerheimii | reverse complement strand
TGATGACGATGATGATGATGATGATGATGATGATGATGATGATGATGATGATGATGATGATGATGATGATGATGATGATGATGATGATGATGATGATGCGCTGTGGCGTGTTTTGGGGGAAGGGGGAGGGTTGTACCACCATCATGGAACGTCATAGTAATGTGTGCGATAGTTGAGACCGTTACGAACACGGATGCAGTGTACATGGCCATTACACCATTGTACAACATGGTTGGTGCTGTCCAAGGTTGCAGCCTGCGTTCTTTCCGCTGGTGAATTGGGCAGTATCACCCATTACACGATATGTCGACGTTGTGACGCACCTCAAGTTGAAGCCGAGGCTACCAGTGTCAGAGTCTTACGATGCTGGCGTGTGGAGGCGGGGCAAGGGAGGACGGGCCACTACGATGCAGCGAATTGTGGCAGTACACGATGTTTGTCGTTTATGTGGGGTCCCACGATATGTTTTCCTTGAATTGTAGCTTCTGCATTCACTGGACGGAAATCATGCAACGTTATCGAGGCCACGAGCCAGCCAGGCAATCCTCCGCAGAGCCCAGCTCGGACTAAACCTGTAGTGCCTCTTGTCTGCTTTCGATTCAACCAAGACGCTTGTGCAGCAGACTGTATGATCAGCTCGTGCATTTTACATATGCTCATATCAACAATCAGGATGTGATCCTCAGGCGTCCACAGTCCTGTTTGCAGCTGCAGCAGCAGAGCACAGTGCAGTCGTTCATGCACAGTCATCATCATCATCATCATCAAATTACCAGATCAAGCCATAGCATCAACGCCATCGGCCCCGCGCCCCCCGGCGGGGAAGAAAGAGGGAGCACCACTCCATTATGTTTGCAACTATTACGCACATCCCAAGCTTTCACAAGATACGCAGCAATGCTCCTAGACACCTTGCACAGTATACTTCATGCACAGTATACTAGCTAATGATTCACTGCTTCAGTATAATAACACTCTCAAGCTTTCATATGTATACTTGCAGCACTGGCCCAGCTGCCCCAATAACACACTCCAAACACTACAATAGGCTAGCCACTGCGAGTTGCAGTGCAGCTCAACAGCTGCTGCAACTCATACCCTTATATCCTGTACGACTTGGCACTGTTGCTGTCAAGCAGCATTTACGTGCAGGGCTGCTGCTGCTGCTGGCTGTACTGCTGCTGCTGTGGCTGCACCTGATACGCAGCATACTGCTGAGGCGCCTGCTGGCCATACGGCACAGCATAGTACCCTGCAGCATACTGCGCTGCCCCATAGGGTTGCTGTGTGCTGTACTGCTGCTGCTGCTGCGGGTACTGGTGGTAGCCATTACCATATGCCTGCTGATACTGCCCAGTGTTGCTGCCACTCGGCTGCTGCTGCTGCTGCTGACTGTATGCCGCCGGTGCCTGGCTGTACGTAGCAGCAGGAGCAGCAGCAGCGTAGGCAGCTGTCTGGGGCGCCTTTGCTGCTGCTGCTGCTGCTGATGGTGGTGCTGAATGCGCAGGTTGCTGCTGCTGCTGCTGGCTGTAGTACTGAGCGTAGGCTGCTTGCTGATGCGGTTGCAGTTGAGCTGTGTAGTAGGCTGCTGCAAACGCTGCCTGCGCTGCTGCAGCTGCTGCGGCTGCCGCGTCTGTGTGCTGCTTGCCAGCATATGTAGCAGCAGCAGCAGCAGGCTGATCCCCTGGAGCTGCGGACGTGCCGGTGCTGCTTGCTGCTGCTGGCGGCTGATACTGCTGCTGCGTGTGTTGCTGCGGCACATACTGCTGCTGTTGCTGCTGTGGTTGGTACTGCTGTTGGTGGGTGCTCTGCTCCTTTGGCACAACCGGTGCTGCAGTCTGGCGGCTGGCTTGTGCTTGGCTGTTGCTGCTGGGTACCGGCGCACTTCTCTGCTGCTGCTGCTGCTGCCTTGGCGCTGTTGTCTGCTGCTGCTGCTGCTGTCTAGCCAGCAAATCGCTCTCGTTGAAAGTACCCCTCACAAACGCAGTGGTAACTGGAGCTGCTGCTGCTGCTGCTGGCTCTGCCACTGGCACAGCAATGGGCACTGCCACGGGTATGCTGATGGGGACCTGGAAGCCCTGAGGTGCTGCTGCTGCTGCTGCCACAGCTGGCTCTTCCTGCTGCTGCTTCTGCTTTTGAGCCATTGCTGCTGCCCGCTCCCTGAAACTGACAGAAGGAATGCTGGGACCAGCAGCAGCAGCGGCAGCAGTTGATGCTGATGCTGCTGCCGGCTTGCTTGGAGCGCCCGACTTCCGCTGTAATGCTCGCTCCCCCTTGCTGCTGTTGCCTGGAGCAGCCGGCTTGCGCTGCTGCTGCGGCTTGGCCTGCTGCTGCTGCTTGCTGGTGGGGTTTTGAGCATCTGCTGAACCCCAACCACCGTCACCAGAAGACTGACCCATCACAGCCCCCCAGCCATCCTCATTCTGCTGCTCAGCCTTCGAACCACCAGCAGCAGCTGCAGTACCCGCAGACTGCTGCTGCTGCTGCCGCCACTGTGGCTGGAAGCCCATCGCTGCTGCAGACTTCTGCAGCACCTGATGCTGCAGCGGTGCTGGTTTTGAAAAGCTCTCACCTGCAAGTGCTGCTGCACCGCCGCGCCCGCCCCTGCCGCCTGACCTACCGCCACCCCTGCTGCTGCTGCTGCTGTTTACATTTGCAGCAGCAAAGAGAGAGCGCGGGGGAGGTGGCGGTGGCGCCGGCCGCTGCTGCTGCTGCTGGCCAATCGTGCTGCTGTCTGCTGCTGCTGCTGCTGTGTCTGCTGCTGTTGCTGCTGCAGGCCTGGCAGGGGAGTCAGCAGCAGCGACTGAGAGGTGTGCTGACTGCTGCTGCCACTGCTGCCTGCGCTGCTCCTCCTGCTGAGCTGTGCGCATGGACTCCTCAAGCGCAAGACGCAGCATGCGCTCCTCCTGCAGAGTATATTTCAAATGCATAGCAAAAGCAGTACATAATTGTGACCATGGTGCCACCAAAGTGAGCAGCAGATATGTACTGCCTCCTCAAGAACCACATGCAGCAGCAGGCCTTCTACTGTAAAGCACCATACAAAGTAGGGAAGAGAAACAAAGCATCAGACAACCGAGCAGGGTGCAGTAACGACAGCGCTGCTCCTCCTGCTGGGCTGTACGCATCGACTCCTCAAGCGCCAGACGCAGCATGCGCTCCTCCTGCAGTGGGTAACGAAGCATCATCAGCCGCAGTATGTTATCAGCAGTGCGCAACAATCGTCTGAGCTGTACGCACCGACTCCTCAAGCGCAAGACGCAGCATGCGCTCCTCCTGCATAAATGACAGCGTAACAGCAGCAGTGATATGTTAATGGCAGTGGGTGAGTATGGTTCAATGACCGTTGGATGCCAGCCGCAGCATGCGCTCCTCCTTCGTAAGTGATGCACATGCAGCATGAGCAGCAGAGGGGTGCATTCAGCAGCAGTTGGCCAGTGACAACAAAAAGACAGATTGAGCAGCAGAAGTGCTCGACTCCTCAAGCGCAAGACGCAGCATGCGCTCCTCCTGCACAAAAAATGGTGAATGCATAGCAGAAGCAGTGTATTTTTGTGACTATGGTGCCCCAGAAGTGAGCAGCAGGTATGGACTGCCTCCTCAAGTTCCACATGCAGCAGCAGGCTGTCCTTCTGTAAAGCACTCTACAAAGCAGGGAACAAAAGCATGATTCAACAGAGTAGGGTGCAATAACAAGTGCCTTGCTCCTCCTGCTGGGCTTTATGTGTTGAATCCTCAAGCGCAAGCCGCAGCATGCGCTCCTCCTGCATGAGCAATGACACAACGACACAACAGCAGCAGTGACATTATGTTGGCAGTGCGTGAGTATGGTTTGGATTATGGTTGGGTGCCAGCCGCAACATGCGCTCCTCCTGCAGGTGATGCACATGCAGCTGCAGCACATGGCAGCATGCACGTCACCAAACGATGCAATATAAAGTATATCATATCAGCAACCCAACACCAGCCACAACTTGGCAGTACAACTGGCAAAACCTCGCACCTCAGCCTCTTGTTTTGCGATAAAGCGTGCCCTGTTTTTACACGCAGGTGGCAGCCGCGGCTGCGGCAAACCACCCAGCCCTGCGCTTGCCCTGACTTATCAACTAACACAGTCCTATGCCAAAGAGCAAAGGCCCAGCAACCCACCACCACACAACATATCTGCAAGTGCACCCTCTCTGTCCCTCACCCCCCCCCAAAAAAACACCCCAGGAGCCTGGAAACACAGGGTGGGTGGGTGTTGGGTGCACCCCCGCCTACACCAACACGCCGCACCTCCTTTGGCACGAGGCAGCATGCACGTCACTACCCCACGCCAAAGACACAACACATTGGCTGGCAGAACCTCGCACCTCTGCCTCTTGTTGTGCGATGAAGCGTGCCCGATTCATACCCGCAGGTGGCGGCCGTGCCTGCGGCAATCCACCCGGCCGCTGCTGCTGCTGCTGTGGCAGCCGCCGTGGCAGCGGCACTGCTGGCTGGCTGCCAAATGTACCGGCTGCAGAGCCTAACCCGCTGCTGCTGCTGCCAGTGCGGCTAACACCGGCGGCAGGTTTGTTGCTGTTGCTGCTGCTGCTGCTGCGGGAGAGGGGCTTGCCGGCGGTTGGTGCTGCTGCTGATGCGCCGCTGTTGCCGTTGCTGCTCGTGCTAGCTGCTGCTGCAGGTGCTGCTTGTGCATTGTCCGCTGCTGTTGCTGCTGCACCGGCAGCATCCTCCTTCTTTTTCTTCTTTGCTGCTGGTTTCTCCTTCTTTTTTGCTGCTGCCTTGGCTGCTGCTGCTGTCTCTGCCTCGTACTCTGCTGCTGCCTTGTCCATGGCTGCTTTGATTGCGGCATCCTTCTCACGCTGAGCCTGCAGCAGCAGCAGCAGCAGTTACATATGGCATGACGCATCGAAGGTGGAAGTGATGGTGCAATGATTTGCAGCAGCAGCACTTGTCACAGCATGCACACAAATCAGCCTGCATGCCTGCCACAATGTGCTTTGCAAACTTTCAAAACACACATAGTCATGTCCAAAGTCCTTTGCAATCACCACGTGCAGTGCTTCTTCATCACCAGGCTGAGAACTTCTTCTGCCGCTGCTCCATGCCAGCCACAAACAGCTGAAACCCAAACATCACTGTCAGAAGCCCTGAACAACCACCCAAACAACCACCCACCTGCAGTGCCTCTTCATCAACTGGCTTCTCCTCTTCTGGTGCTGCTGCTGCTCCTTTCTTGCCCTTCTTCTTCCCCTTCTTGCCACCACCTGCTGCTGCTGCTTCACCCGCGCCCTCCTCATTGTCTGCTGCTGCTCCGCTGCTGCTGCTCGTACGCTGTGCATCTGTAGTAGCCACAGCAGCAGCAGCTTTGCCTGAGGCCTTGCCCTTGGACTTTGCTGCTGCTGCTGCTGCTGATGGCTTAACGGGAGCTGCTGCTGGCGCTGGTGCCTCGGGTGCAGCGCGCCCTGCAGTGCAACAACAGGACACATATCATTCTTAGCTGATTTCTAGTTTGGGATGTTAGAGTATTATGTGTCAAAGAGCATATGACAGATCCTCTGGTCAGAGAGTGTCGATATGCAGATGACATGTGAGGCTGACCAGATGTTGTGCAGCAGCAATACGCTGCTCCCCCAACGAGCTCATCGCACCAATACACAAACCAGCAACTAGTATGCCACGTACCTGACGTGGCGTAGCTCGATTCGACGCTGAAATCGCCCCAGCTCACGCCCTCAGCTGCTGCTGCTGCTACCCCTGCTGCACAGCATCAGGCGCTGCGTAGCCGCCTTCGCAACCAAATAATCACACTCCCCCACCCAACTTAAACAGCTTGTCACACCAACACACAAACCAGCAACTAGTATGTCACGTACCTGAGGTGGCATAGCTCGACTCAACGCTGAAATCGCCCCATCTCACACCCTCAGCTGCTGCTGCCGCTGCCCCCCCCCCTGCATCGTCACCAGCCGCCTCAGAAGCCGCAGCAGCACGCTGCACAGCATCAGGCGCTGCACAACTGCCTCCGCAACAATATAATCACTCCCCCCCCCACACACACACTTACACAGGTGTTGTCGCACCAACACACAAACCAGCGACTAGTGTATGTCACGTACCTGAGGTGGCGTAGCTCGATTCAACGCTGAAATCGCCCCAGCTCACACCCTCAGCTGCTGCTGCTGCCGCTGCGCCTGCTGCATCGTTACCCGCCGCCTCAGAAGCAGCAGCAGCACGCAGCACAGCATCAGGCGCTGCGTAGCCGCCACGTGCACGGAAGACGTACTTTGTGCCCGGCTGAAGGTTTGTTATTTCGACCAGCTGCTGTTGGCTGAGGCGGGAGCACCAGGGGGCGCTGCTGCTAGCTGGGCGGTAGTCGAGCAGGTACAGCACCTGGGCCTGTTTACAGTGTGGAACAGCAATGCAGCAAGTCAGCAGAAATGTGAGCAAGGGAAGCGTTAGCTGAGGCGGGAGCACCAGGCGGTGCTGCTGCTGGCTGGGCGGTAGTCGAGCTGGTACAGCACCTGGGCCTGTTTGCAACAAAATGCAACAAAACGGCAGCGGAAATGTGATAAACTGCCTGTACAAGGTAAAGTGTACAAGGTATGAAACAGCGATGCAGCAAGGCAGCAGAAGTGTGAGCAAGGGAAGCGTTGGCTGAGGCGGGAGCACCAGGCGGTGCTGCTGCTGGCTGGGCGGTAGTCGAGCTGGTACAACACCTGGGCCTGCGCGCAGAATGCCAGACACAACAAGCGGAAGGGAGTTGGAAAACGAGGCAGCAGAGGTATGATAAACTGCCTATACAAGGTACAGAGTGCAAGGTATACAACAGCAATGCAGCATTGCAGCACAAGTGTAAGCAAGGGAAGCGTTAGCTGAGGCGGGAGCACCAAGCGATGCTGCTGCTGGCTGGGCGGTAGTCAAGTTGGTACAGCACCTGAGCCTGCATACAGCAGGATGCAAGACACACAACAAGCGCAAGGGTGTTGGGAAAGGAGCAGTGTGGTTGAGGCGGGAGCACCAGGGGGTGCTGCTGCTGGCTGGGCGGTAGTCGAGCTGGTACAGCACCTGGGCCTGTTAACAACAAAATGCAGCAAATACGGCAGCAGAGGTGTGATAAACTGCCTGTACAGGGTAAATCTTACAAGGTATGAAACAGCGATGCAGCAAGGCAGCAGAAGTGTGAGCAAGGGAAGCGTTGGCTGAGGCGGGAGGACCAGGGGGTGCTGCTGCTGGCTGGGGGGTAGTCAAGCTGGTACAGCACCTGAGCCTGTTTACAGCAGCAATGCAGCAAAAAGGCAGTACAGACGTGAAAAACTGCAGTTTTTCTTGGGTGGAAGGACCAAAGCTGACGGCAGTCAAGCTGGTTCAGCACCTAAGCCTGTACACGGTATACAACAGCAAGGCAGGAAGGCAGTAGAAGTGTAAGCAAGAGCAGCGTTGGCAGGGGCAAAAGCACCAGGCGGTGCTGCTGCTGGCTGGGCGGTAGTCGAGCTGGTACAGCACCTGAGCCTGTTCACAACAGCAAATCAGCAAAAAAGGGCAGCAGAGGTGTGAAAAACTGCCTGCACAAGGTATAGTGTACAACGTATGAAACAGCGATGCAGCAAGGCAGCAGAAATGTGAGAACGGTAGTTGGCTGAGGCGGGAGCACCAGGGGGTGCTGCTGCTAGCTGGGCGTTAGTCGAGGTGATACAGCACCTGGGCCTGTTACAACAGAGTACAGCAAACAAGGCTATGATTATGATACAGATTGTGATGCTGCTGCTTCTGCCTTCATGTGTGATGCTGCCTCTGCCTCAGCTGTTGGCTGCAGTCCACACGCTCGCTGCAACGGGTTGGTCTGCTGCAGTCAAACCGCTGATTCCACCATGCACACAACACGCTTCCCAGTAACAAAGCCGCAAGCCGCACAAGCCGCTGCATGCAAGGGATGGTGGGATGGTGGTTTGTTCACCTGTATGTCTGCGTCTGCTGCGCCGCGCCTATCCACGTTGATGGTGATGCTGCTGCTGTTGCTCCTGTTGGCCATCACGGGGCGAGGCAGCTGCGCCAGGTTTGGTGCGCTGCTGTCACACCGCTGCCACCAACATGCACACAACACACTGTTCAAACATGAAGCCACAGACCGCACAAGCCGCTGCATAAAAAAAGAGTGGGACGGTGGTTTGTTCACCTGTATGTCTGCATCTGCAGCGCCACGCCTGTCCACGTTGATGGTGATGCTGTTGTTGCTCCTGTTAGCATCACAGGGCGCGGCAGCTGCGCCAGGGTTGGTGTGCTGCACCACCTAGCTGCCACCAACATGCACACAACACGCTACACGACTAGAAATATACACAAAGGCACGAGCCGCTGCATAAAAAGGGATGGTCAAATGGTGGTTTGTTCACCTGTATGTCTGCGTCTGCAGCACCGCGCCTATCCACGTTGATTGTGATGCTGCTGTTGCTCCTGTTGGCCATCACGGGGCGAGGCAACTGCGCCAAGCGCTTGGCAAGCACAGCATCAGCAGCAGATGGTCTGCTGCACCAAACTGCTGCCACCACCACAACACACTACTTGGCTAGAAAGAAACACAAAGGCACGAGCCGCTGCAGAAAAAGGGATGGTGGGATAGTGGTTTGTTCACCTGTATGTCTGCATCTGCTGCGCCACGCCTATCCACGTTGATCGTGATGCTGCTGTTGCTCCTGTTGGCCATCACGGGGCGAGGCAGCTGCCCCAAGCGCTTGGCCAGTGCAGCATCAGCAGCAGATGGTCTGCTGCACCAAACTGCTGCCACCACCACAACACACTACTCGGCTAGAAAGAAACACAAAGGCACAAGCCGCTGCAGAAGAAGGGATGGTGGGATAGTGGTTTGTTCACCTGTATGTCTGCATCTGCTGCGCCACGCCTATCCACGTTGATCGTGATGCTGCTGTTGCTCCTGTTGGCCATCACGGGGCGAGGCAGCTGCCCCAAGCGCTTGGCCAGTGCAGCATCAGCAGCAGATGGTCTGCTGCACCAAACTGCTGCCACCACCACAACACACTACTCGGCTAGAAAGAAACACAAAGGCACAAGCCGCTGCAGAAGAAGGGATGGTGGGATAGTGGTTTGTTCACCTGTATGTCTGCATCTGCTGCGCCACGCCTATCCACGTTGATCGTGATGCTGCTGTTGCTCCTGTTGGCCATCACGGGGCGAGGCAGCTGCCCCAAGCGCTTGGCCAGTGCAGCATCAGCAGCAGATGGTCTGCTGCACCAAACTGCTGCCACCACCACAACACACTACTCGGCTAGAAAGAAACACAAAGGCACAAGCCGCTGCAGAAGAAGGGATGGTGGGATAGTGGTTTGTTCACCTGTATGTCTGCATCTGCTGCGCCACGCCTATCCACGTTGATCGTGATGCTGCTGTTGCTCCTGTTGGCCATCACGGGGCGAGGCAGCTGTGCCAAGCGCTTGGCCAGTGCAGCATCAGCAGCTGCATCTCGGCTGCTGCCAGCGCGCTGCTGTGCAAAGAAGGCCTCAGCCTGAAGTAGCAGCAGGTGTCGCAACTTAGCAGCTGAGCATGAAGCCGGTGTGCTGTTGCGCCTGCTGTTGTGGCAAACTGTGCAGTACGTCTGGGGAGACAGTAGATGCTGGGTGGAAAGGGTGCTGAAGGGCTGTGTTGACTCAGCTGATGGACTGCAACATATGCCTGCAGCGATATGCACAACCAAAGCCCCCCGCAAGCCAGAGAGATTTGTTACATTGTGCAAGGCTGTGGGAGCATCTAGGGAACTTCAGCTGCGCACGGCACTGCAAGGTCAAGACAGTGCGGCTCACCTCCTGTGCTCTCCTTGACTGTACTGCTGTCTTGTTGTACTTCTCCTCTTCTTTCCTGCAAGCGGTCAAACATGACAGTTGCTGGTCAAACACAGCTTGTGCACTGCAGATAAGTTTGTCTGTGGTGATATTGTTGTACTTGTCCTCTTCTTTCCTGCAAGGTGCGGTCAAACATGACAGGCGCTGGTCAAACACAGCGTGTGCACTGCAAACAAGGATTGCCTGTGGTTGTGTTCTTCTCGTCTTGCCTGCTAGGCACCGGTTAAACTCGATACTTGCTGGCCAAACACCAACCCTGTAGACGGCAGACCAGTTGGGTATGCGGTGATGTTGTTGTGCTGCTGCTCGTCGTTCTTGCAAGAAGCACAAAAGCACAAGGGGACAAGCGGCGCAACGACATGTCAAAGGTCAAAGCTGGCTCGTAACCACAGCTCACACTGCTCACCTCCCCCAGTGGTTGCTGCCGCAGCAACCACGAGCCCTCTGCAGCCAGCCAACCAGAAAGATATCAAACAGAGCAAAACTAACAGCACAGAAGTTAGACGATTCGCCACACACCTCTCCCATCGGTCGTCCCTGCCTCCTCCGTAATAGCCGCTACTGCTGCTGCCGCGAGCATACCGCGAGCCCGTGCCGCTGCCCCCAGGCATGCCATCATCATCGTCGTCAGTCTCCCATTCATCAGAATCATCATCGTCATCATCCTGCAGGTCAGCAGGTTTATAAGACAATTAAATTCGTCATCAGCGTCATCGTCAAGACCCTTGAAGCTTCAATCACTCGCAAAAACCGCATGCTGGTACCACCCAGCACAAGCCCTTGGAGCTGCAGTCCCTCATCCACAGCACAGCACAGCACAGCACACCACAGCACAGAACACCACAGCACACCTACTCAAAGCGTCCGCGCCTTGGTGGCAGCCTTCCCACCCATCCCGCCAAGCAGCCGAGCAGCCTCCGCCCATCAACCAACAGCTGACTCAGGGCGACACGCAGCTGGCAACAGCGCAGCCATGGCGTGCATCCAGCAGATACAAAATGCTCTTTTACAACACATCTGCAGCTCCCCGGCACATGCTACACATTTCGCAGGGCGTACCTCGTAGTATGCGTAGCCGCCGCCTCCGCACCTGGGTGGCGGTCCTCCCCTCATGCCTCCACCGCCAAACGGCCCCGGGCCTGCCCCCATTGAAAAGAAGCCGCCTCCCGGTGACATAAACACCACATCTGGGCCACCCCGCGGTCCGGACGGTCCTCCGCCAAAACCGCGGGGGCCTCCAAAACCGCGGGGAGGGCCTCCAAAACCGCGCGGGGGTCCAAAACCGCGGGGGCCGCCTCCGAAGAGCATTGCGAAGAAGAGCATGGGGTCGATGCTGAGGTCGCCAAAGAGATCCTCCATGTCCATGCTGTTGCAGTGGCGGAGAGCGACGGGATTGCAGGCAGGAAAAACAGAGCGCGCAGGGGGGTTGGTAGCCACATTCTTTGAATGCTCTGTGGCTGCAAACAGACAAGCACTTGTTGTGCTGTGCTGTGCAAAGAAGAGCATGATTGTAATGCCGAATTGCCAAACAGCTCCTTCTGCAAGTCCAAGCTGACTCAGCAAAAACCTGCAGAAGGAGCGGTTTGGCAATCTCGGGGATACATTGACAGCAGCAGATGCATTTGGCAGCACAGCATGGGCAGAGCATCAGCACAACATGAGTGTGAGCCAGCAGTGGGTGCAGCTCTACTGATGTTTCACAGTTGGGGCTTTGCAGGACAACGCAAAGCATGTACCACAGAGGGGAGACATTACATGCAAGCAAGCAACCAAGACACGTTGTCCTGCAAGCTGTTACAAAGCACTGCATTGAAACCAAAAAGTAACAAAATAAATAACAGTCGCACCTGTCAGGGTCCAGATCGTCCAAGTCATCATCTGATGCATCAGCAGATGTGAGGCGCGCATATGCAGCGCTGATCATCTGAAACTTGGTGTTGGATTCCTCGCTGTTACCGTTTTTGTCCGGATGCCTGCAGCAAGGTGCGAGCACAGAGCAGCCATGACACAAGCATAAAAAAAATTGCATTGTAGTTTTCTCCTTGCTGCTGCCATTCTGATCCGAATTGCCTGCAGCAAGACGCGAGCACAGAACAGCAACTTGTCAGTGTACGTATCAGCGGTGTGATGCAGCTGGTGTGCAGTGCACATGCAGCACTGATGCCATGAAACTTGGTGGTCGACTCCTCGCTGTTGCCATTCTTATCCGGGTGCCTGCAGCACAACGCAAATAACATTTGCAGTGTGGGTGTCATGCAGCTGGTGTTGGGAGTTCTGATCAGGTGCCTGCAGCAAGATGAGAACACAGAACACAGAGCAGCATCTTGTCAGGTGTTTGCATCAGGGCATGATGCAGATGAGGCGCGCATATGCTGCGCTGATCATCTGGAACTTGTGGTTGATTCCTCGCTGTTACCGCTCTTATCCGGGTGCCTGCAGCAAGACGCGAACACAGAGCAGCAACTTGTCAGCAGCGTGATGCAGCTGGTGTGCAGTGCACATGCAGCACTGATGCCATGGGACTTGGTGGTGAATTTCTCCATGTTGCCATTCTTCTTTCCTCAGGGTGCCTGCAACAAAACGTGAGTTCCAAGCAGCCATTCCACAAGCATGTCGAATTGCATTGCATTGTGGGTGTCATGCAGCTGTTGCTACCGTTCTTATCAGGGTGCCTGCATCCATACGCGAGCACAGAGCAAAAACATGTCAAATGTCTGCATAGAGGTGTGTGCAGGCACATGAACAGCACTGAGAAGTTTGCTGCAATGGTGGACTCCTTGCTGTTCACAATCTCATTGGTGTGCATGTAGTTATAACAGGCAGCATATTTGGAAATAATTAAGTGTCCCCTGCCGATGCAGCAATGATGTGCACACAGACATGAAAGTGCAGCAGCAGTTGCGTAGCCACATGTACTGCTGTGCCAATGGGCTGCGAGCCGAGTTGAAACACAAGAGAGATGGTGCTGATGGTGGTGATCGTGGTGATGAGATTTCATTTTCAAATTCAGCACCATGATCACCACCATCAGCATCATTTCAGTTCATGGCGTGCAGCTGCTCAAGTGCAGCACAGCATGGCTGTGATAACAGAATCTGTTACAATCTGATCATGATCAACAGCACAAAGATAAACTGCAGTTCATTCACAGGGCGGGGTCTTGGAACATATCAGGGTGCCGACTACTGGCCGAGAGATCTGTCTAACAGAATTGCCAAAACAACATGCACTGCCCACCGTGAAGCATGCACCTGACATGTGCACACATGTTGCGCTGGACGCACTGCTGTGTGGATGCTACTGCATCGCCACAGCACTGTTCGACCAGGTTACGCGTAGACAGCAAGAGCTCTGGCCTCACTATGAGCAGCATCGAAATGCTTTTGTCCTGCAGCTGCTCTGATGGTTTAGTTTGCAACGAGCTGCGGCCACAGCGATGCCAGTGCGTGCTGTTGCTAGCACGCAGACTGCACTGACGTTGTTGATGCACACAGCCACCTTTTTCAATAATCGCTGGATGCAGAGTGACTGAACAACTGCACAGCTGCAGTACTGCACAGCACCAAGCTTATAAATAAGGGTGTAACGTGTGGCCTGCTCGCTTGACCCCACCTTGGACATGCGTAATGAAGCCAGCACACCATGCTGCTGCTGAATTTTAATACAAGCTGTTGTAATACCATCAATTCTGGCTCCTCATCAACTGTCAGCACATGGCAGCAGCACTGCAGCCTGATCTGGTGCCTAGCGCACGCTGCTGTGTGCTGTGGGCACCAGACCTGCTGCACCAGCACAGCACGCACTCTCACCATTTCAGTGCCAGCTGCCTGAAAGCCCTCTTTATGACTCCCTTATCCTCCGTAGCCTGCGATCAACCAGCGAAGCCAAGCGCATGAGGCACTGCACTACAAACTGTGCCCAGCCAGCCAAGGCAACAGCCGTGCCACGCTCTCTGAGCCTGCTAACCTCGATCTCCAAGACACAAAACGCCTCTTCACGAGTGATCTTCATAGCTGGTTCTGTTTAAGCGAAGCAGGCGGGGCCCTTCACGCTACGCTGTTGGTTGCACCCGGCAGGCGCAAGTAAACCAGGCTTTCAAATCATACTATGCTCAATAGCAGCATAAAGTAGTGAAGTACAGCAGAAGCAATCCGTGCGGGCAAGAACTGCAGGCTGCAACAGGCAACTGCAGCTAGAGCAGCATCAGGATGAAGACACCAAAGACAATGGTAGCAGCTGCAAGCTACTCAATGGCTAACGTTGCTGTCGTAGTCAGGAGCACTCCCCTCGGTGGTGGCCAACATGCCCCCTCACACTTATAATCAGGCCGGGCACATGTGACAACGTAACACAACCGTTACGCCAACTGCCGCAAACATCTGCCATTGTACTGCCCTGCACACAGCCATCTGCACACGGTCACATGCGGAACGCAAGACCCTGGTACCAGATCGTACCTGTGCTGGGCTGTATGACTGCACTGACCACGTTGACAGCCAATTGCCACCACTTGCAGGTGGGTGCTAATCCAAATCGTGTCACGCCTCTGCTTCTATCCTGCAGGAAACAACTTTGTGTAGAGCAAACTGTTCAGGTTTTCTACATGAATCAGGATCCAGCGCAATGCTACCTTGCTGGCAGGTGCCAGCAGCCTGCAGGTAAGGGGGGTGCCACGCATGCAGCGCTGTCACAGAATGCCACATGGCGCTCAGTGGCACGGTGCCAGATGTGCAGCATCACGCTTGACGGCTGTGCAAATTACTGCAGAATTGCATACAAATCTGAAACACTCCCAACCAAATCAAACAGTGCAGGGGACTCGAGCAACAAAGGGAGCGCAGCCGATGACGCAGTCTCTTGTGAACATGCGTTCGTCACCCCTGTGGAACCACGCTGGCCAGACGACAGTAGCCTGCAGAACGCTGTAACTGCATAATGCCACCACCATCACCACCACTGCCACGACCACCGTTACCACCACCACACCACCCACAACCACACGTATTCATGCCAAGAAACTGTGGTGTAACTGTGGAAATGTGTTGACCCCTTGCACTGTGTCCTCTTTGATATGCTATTCAGCCAAAGCTGTCTCTCTCTCAGCTGATGCAGCATCTGTATATGTTTGCTAACCCTCGCCTTGTGTCTTACATCGTCTCTTATTTTGTCAAAGAGCTGTGTTGAAGAGCTGTTACCACGCAGTGCAGCGCAGCTGAGTAGTGCAGCTGCCACCAGCGGCTGGCTGGCAGCTGGTCTCAAAAGCAAGAAGGAGCACCGTGCTTCAGTGGTTCAGCAGCACAGACTCTGTGCTTCTGTGAATCAGAAGCACAGCAACAAGCTGGCAGGTCACCCTCATGTGCACGTGCTACTGGCTCCTGGGACCCAGGAAGCTCCTTGCGTATACCGTAAACTGTCGGACAGTGCACACCTTCAAGCTGCTGTTCTTGGTGTGAACGTCAGCAGCAGCGCTGTGCGTGGGTACGCGTTGGCGGAAAAAGTCTCCCCAGCTGCAAGGCTCTCCACCGTCATGCTGCGGGGTGACGTCATGCCATGATCAGCTTGAAGCGTGATACCACACTTGCTCAAGCTTTTCCTGGAAGTAGTAGATCTCCCTCTGCTGGTTCTGGTGTTACTGCCGGCTCCCGGGGCCCTGTCATGAGCGAATCAGCTCTTTGCATTTACTGACGGCGCATACTATGGCCTCCTGGCAGGAGGGGCCTTCAAGCCGCTGTCCTGGGTGTGAACGTCAGCAGCAGCGGTGTGCGCGGGTACGCGTTGACAGAGAGCGTCTCCCCGGCTGCAAGGCTCTCCACCGTCATGCTGCGGGGTGACGTCAGCTTGAATCGCAACAGCACACTTGCAACGGTACCCATGATGGCCAAACGAGCCCAGTGCTGCAGTACAGGCAGCAAGAAGTGGGGACATGTGTGTTAGGCCGATCAAAGACGAGAAGTAACTGCTGCAGTATAAGCGTCAGGCGTTGAAGGCAGTCACAACGAACACAAGTCACTGCAACACAAGCAGCAGCACTGGTGTGTGTGCACATAATCAGACATGGCTTGTGTCCGCTGTGAACCTCAACCTCTCTGATTCGATTTCCCACTCTTTGATGACTGGAGCATGTTGTAGCAGCCTACTTTTGTGCAAAGTATATAACGAAGGCAGTAGATACAGCATGTGCATCTGCGCTGCATGCAGCGGCTCCATGCTGTGCTGTGCTCCATGCTGTGCTAGGGGGGGCAATAAAGTAAAATTTTTGCATTTTTTTTACTTTTCAAAAGAAAAAGCAAAGAAAAATATGGTTTAAAGCATGTGCTCCATGCTGTGCTCACCCAGCCCAGGCAAGCCCTGCTGCCGCATGGAAAGGGCTGTAGCAGGGTTTAGGGTTAGAATTTCAACCTTCAACCAACCTTGATCCTAAACCATAAACCCTTAACCTAACCCACGCTGTACTCACCTGGCCCAGGCAAGCCCTGCTGCCGCTTGAAAAGGGTGTGTAGCTGCCAGTCAGGTTGCTGCTGTTTCCGGTGTAGGTGGCGCTGCCGTTGCCACCCTCGGGAGCAGCAGCAGCAGGATTCATTTCCCAGCGCTCCTGTAGGTGTTGAAGAGTATGCAATTGCAGCAATTGGCAGGCGTGTCATTAGGCAAAGTAAGCAGAGCAGCAGTACTGCTGCTAGTAACAGCAGCAGCAGCAGCAGCAGGAGCCATCTCCCAGCGCTCCTGTAGGTGTTAAAGAGTATGCAACCGCGTCACTCGATAGGTGTTGCATTAGGCAAGGCAAGCGAAGCAGCACAATTCATATCCCAGCGCTCCTGTTTGAATTGAAGAGTATGCAACAGTGTTGTTTGACAGGTGGAGCGTTTGAAACGTGTTACATTGTTACAAACACCCACACTTACCGGGTAGAACCTATGTGGCTCCAGAAAGTTGCGCAAGCTGTCACACATGCAGTGCAGCATTTGAGAAGTGTTATATGGTTAAAAACTCTTGCACTCACCGGGTAAAACCTGTGTGGCTCCAGGAAGGCTGACGTGCATGCCCCCCATGGACAGGAACAGCAGCGTGCCCTTTGGCACCTTGTAACCACCCAAATCCATGTCTTCAACTGTGGCCCTGCAAGCAGCGCAACACGAACCCTTGTAATCCCCCAGCATTGTGCTGCGTTGTCTTGCAATCTGCGTGTCCTGCAAACCTTTTCCACAGCTGCATGTTTCCAACTGATGCCCTGCAAGCAGCGCAGCACTTAGAGACAGGTCAACAATCTGCTTCAGCTGCTGCATGCCCCCCATGGACAGGAACAGCAGCGTGCCCTTGGGCACCTTGTAACCACCCAGCTCCATGTCTTCGACTGCTGCCCTGCAACAGCGCAGCACACACTTTTTCGAAGTGCACAGTTCATGCAGCCCGTGGCAGGTGCTAAACAAACCACACGCGTCTCCCCCAGCATTCCGCTGCAATGTTTGGCCATCTGCATGTCCTGCAATCATGTTCGCAGCTCCATGTCTTCAATTGATGCCCTGCAAGCAGCGAAGCACACATGTGCACACATGTGTAGGGCCATGTGAATACTCAAAGGACTGCACGCAACTCGAGGGAGTGATGACGTGTGCGCATTATGATCTGACAGGCAAGAGCTGATGCTAAGCAGCACATTGCTTTGTGTGCTGTGCTAGAAATACATCCACCTCAAAGCGGATGTTGATGCAACATTTGCGCACATTTGCACCCACCTGTTGACTTGGGGCACTGTAGAGTTGACTCGCATCGCTTCCTTGATAACGTTTGCCAGGTATGGCAGCGCAGCTGCGTCAGCTGCCTCAAAGGCCGTGCCAGTGAGGCCTTGTGCATGCAGCTCATCATACAGCCTGGCTTGCACATCCGGGCTGCAGGCAATCAGGCACCTGCAGACACGGCAGTGCAGTGCAGTTTGGTGCATGGCTCACTTGCTGCTGCTGCTCAGGAGCTGCTGTCGCATGCATCATCATAACATAAAGTAGTCTGCATTTTCGGGCTGCAGCAAACATGGTGCACATGCTGCACTCGCGAAGTGAAAGCAGCTGCAGTTGCAACCGGCAACGTGCCAGCCGCCACCACGATTCCATACAGCAGTGCAGCTGACACAGCGCAGTGTTATGCTAGAAATGCATTGTCACTTGCTGCTGCTGCTGCAGCAGCTGCTTATGCTTCTGGTCTACCGCCGGCTATCACTGCACTGCTGTCACATGTATCAGGCGAACACGTGGCAGTTGTGATTGGAGGCTGCAACAGACATCAGTCCCGTGTTTTTTATTTTGTATTTGTTCTGTACTGTGAGGTTGTCTGTTCTCACAGAGTGTAAGCAGCTGCAGTTGCAGCTAGCAGCGTGCCAGCCACCACCAAGTTGCTGTGACTCCGCTATCAGCACTGTCATGTGCATGATGCGAACGCACCAGAAACAGCAATCACATATTTGGATACAAAGGACATCACTGGCATGCAGGTTGTCTGTACTCACAGGGTGTAAGCAGCTGCAGTTGCAGCCGGCAGCGTGCCAGCCACCACCAAGTTGCCAATCATGGCAATGCAGTGCAGTACAAACTGCATTGTCACTTGCTGCTGCTGCTGCTGCTGGTGCTATGGTTGCTGTTGCTTCTGCTCTGCCGCCGCTATCAGCACTGCTGTCACATGTATCAGGCGGACATGTGGCAGCTCGGGGACACTAGTGTGCCGCATGGTGTTGTCTGTACTCACAGGGTGTAAGCAGCTGCAGCTGCAGCCGGCAGTGTGCCAGCCACCACCAAGTTGCCAATCATGGCAACCACGTCGTCCTTGCCCATGGGTTTGTTGGGGTACCTGTAATCAGTAGTAGAACGGGTTTGAGTTCATACTATAGAACTCTCGAGCACTGTTAGTACCCGCTCCTTGTTTTCTATACATTACGCACGGAGGAACGTAAGCTCAAGCAGGCCAAAGCCCTGCTTCTGATGCTAGGAGTTGTAACTTGTACCTGTAGTCAGGGTTGCTCTGGAAGGCTTGCACAATGGTTGGCGGGCCACCTGCTGCTGCTGCTGCACCACCTGCTGCTGCTGCTGCTGCTGATGCTTCCATCTCTGAGTAGATCTCCTCGTACTTCCTGCAGAGTCGGCAGCCGGGGTTTGGCCAGCAGCGCAAACCAGTGCATGAAAGCGCGCGCAGCAAGCTCTTTGTGTATGAGCAGCCATGTATGTAGGTGTTCAGAGAAGTCTTTGAATACCGTGAAAGCGCAGTGGTGCCAGATTGCCAGAACCTTCAATCAAACTGCCACGTGAGAGCAGCGCAGAGTTGCTGGTGCACCAGCTGCCGGACCATCGCGAGCGCTGCAAATGACAGCTGACGCACTAAGTCAACTTACACGGTCAGTTGACCTGCCTGCTGGCTGGTTGGAGGTCGTACGCCCTCAACTGACACAGCAAGCAGTGCAGCCACAAGATAATGATTGACACACGCGCCAAGTTTGCAATCGGACATATATGTATCTGGCTCACTCACTCATGCACAGCCTTGAGTGGCGCTTTGAAGGCAAGCACCTCATCTGAAAAAGGGCACAGCCGCTGCTGCAGCCCAATCAGCGGGCTGCGTGCAGCATCCACTGCCCCCTTGCGCGCTGCAATGATGTCCTGCAGCCAACACAAATCACAAACCTCAGGAGCAGCAGCTCAGCTGTAAAAACCAAACACATTGGACATGATCAAGCAGCATGGAGAGAGCATGCACGCCGGCGGCTGCTGCAGCAGGGCACATTGACAGTTACATATGTTACATACATGTATGTTGCTATATAGCGGCGGGCCTGCTATTGAAGTGACACGTTATGCCCTGTAGTGCACACTGAGATGCGCCGCGCCAGCTCCAGCACGCTGCGGCGTGCTATACATTGTGACATCACCTGACAACACCTTGATGTGTGCCTCACCTCCCAGAAGGTGTTTGGCCTCGTCAGGTCCGTGCAGTCAAAGGCGTCATATCTCCACCAGCTTATAATGTTGAGTTGTTACAATGTTACTACCGCTGTCAATAACAATGATGTCATCTGTGCCTCACCTCCCAGAAGGTGTTTGGCCTCGTCAGGTCCGTGCAGTCAAAGGCGTCATAGCCAAACATGACGTGGCCTGTGGTGCTCAGTGAAATGCGCCCCACCAGCGCCAGCACGTCAAGCGTCTGGTCAGCAACCTGGCTCAACACCTTGCCAGCCTGTGTAGCAGCAGCAGCAGCAGCGGCGGAGGCAACACAAACAGAATGAATGAATAAATGGATGAGCTGCGCGTGGTGTGTTTACACCCGCGTAAGTTCAGGAAGGGGGCGTGTGTGACGATGAGGAAACCTCATGCGCCTTCAACAAACAGATATCAGCAGTGCTCCATGAACTTTCCAGCATGTGGCAGCAGCAGCAGCAGCAGCAGCAAACCAGTATTAGCAGCGATGGCGCTGACAGGTGTCCCACCAGCTGCAGCACGTCCAGCGTCTGGTCAGCAACCTGGCTCAGCACCTTGCCAGCGTGGGCAGCAGCAGCAGCAGCAGCGGTGGCGATGGCGGCAACACACATGGATGATCCCCAGTATCCCCAACAAACCTGCATGCAGCATGAACAGCAGCAGCAAAGCAACATCAGCAGCAGTGGTGCTCAGTGAGATGCGACCCACCAGCTGCAGCACGTCAAGCTTAAGGTCAGCAACCTGGCTCAGCATGGTGCAGCCTATACAGCAGCAGCAGCAGTGATAGCAGCAGCAGTAGGAGTGCTGTCACGTCTGCAACTGTTACACTGCGTGAACCTGCCAAATCAAACGGTCTACTTGACAGGCGGTGCCTTACCTCTTCATTCAAGATAGGCACATACTTCTTCGAAGCCTTTACAGCATACAAACGTTTGTTGTTGTTACTTTGAATGAACCTGCCAGTTCATATGTTTGAATTGTCCACCTGCCTCACCTCCTCATTCAAGATGGGCACGTACTGTGTCACTGCCTCTGCAGAGAATGCTGCTGCAAAGCCGCCACGGATGCTCTGCCACTTGCGCGGGTCTTCGGGCTTGCTCCCAAGAGCTAGCACAGGGTAAGTGGGCGGGGTGGTGTCGCTGCAGAGCTGCACAACACGGAACAACTTGTTGTTTGATATGGCGCACAGCATGCAGCTTCAGTCTCGCAATTGTTGCTGTGGGCAGTGGCGCAGCGAGCGGTAGGACGCGTTTGCAAGCAGCATGTTCAATGTGTAATCATCATTGATGTTACATCAATACATGGTTGTTGCCGGCACCAAATTATCAAGGAATGAGCGCTAGCACAAGCTCCCGCTGTTTGACAGCTAGATTTTGCACAAAAGCATTGCACACAGTACCCGCTTCTGTGACAGTGCAGCATAAACTTCCCACTGTGACATGCAGCCTGAAATTCTCGCTGTGACATTGCAGCTTCAACTCCTCACCAGAGCGAACGGGTAGTACAACTTCTCGGGCTTTGTCACGCCCGTGAATTCCTGCGCTGTCAGTTGCGCAAGCAGCATGGGGTCTGTGACCACCACCACTGTCCTGCCTGGCGCCTTTACTTTGAAGATGCCTCCATACCTCTCGGCCATGGCATAAACCTTCCTGCAAAGTTTGCAGTACAAATATCAGATGTCGACAGCAGTAGCAGCATGCGATGGGTCAGGGGTGCAAACGCCCTGCAACGCACTTTGCATACCTCAAGCAATGATCCACTGCATGTCACATGCCACCGGCGTGCATCTACATTGGACAGGCAGGGTGCGGGCCACAGCAGCGCTGGGGATGCAGCCAGCGCCCACAGTGGTCGGAGCGCGCAGTCTACGAGCTTTGGAAGTTTGATCATGCGGGCGTGTCGTGGCTGCTGGTGATGCTGCTGCTTGTCAGCTTCCCATACTTCAAGCAGTACTGCTGCTGGCCATCTGATCGTCATCAGTGTGTCAAAGTGCTGTTATACTTAGTCTCAACGCATTAACGGCGTGTGACAGGTGAAAGGGTAGGAAATCAAGGCGATGAGCGTGCCGCAAAGTTTCCTCTAGTTACACCAGTACTTCACGCCAGCTACTTGATATGATTGCTAGTTTGTGAACGATTCTGAAACCGTAGGAGCGTTGGTTCAACTCTTGCCACGTAACTAAGCAAGCCCCCTTGTTACGCGTTCGCTGCAAACACCTCCCTGTGGTGCAGAGCCAAGCTCTGGAGTAAAGGTTTGTTTTGGAAGCTATTTCGCCTCGTCTTGCACCCACTAGTCTGCTGACCGCTCACGTCGCTAGAGCACAGCGCCTCGCTGTCTTTTGTAATGGCGTTTGAATATCTTATCTAGCCTACTTCATCCCAGCGTCAGCCCCAGGAGTGTCTCACCTGCTGCATCTGCAGCAACAGCAGCATGGGGGCGTGCTGCTCTAGCTCTGCTGATCAATATGAGCCCGGCAAGCAGCAGTCAGGCGGCAGCTCCTCTGCGCAGCGTCACCATCATCACAAAGGCCAGAAACAGGAGGCGCAGAAGACGCCAGACTTCGGCTTGGGCGAGGACTTTGAAGTCATAAGGCTGCTGGGCACTGGAGGAGAGGGCGAGACTTGGCTGTGCATAGACCAGCGCACAAAGCGGGAGGTCGCTATCAAGTTAGTTAGGCGCCCTATTCCACGCAGCATCACGCAGATCATCCAGCGGGAGATAAAGATCCTGGCAGATTTGGGTGATGGACACCTCAACATCGTGCATGCTGATGAAGTGCTGCTCACCAAGACGCACATCGGCTTGGTGATGGAGTATGTGGCAGGTGGGTGCAAGCGCTTGCAGGAAACAGCGCCAGCAGCAGTAGCTGCTGTTGTTGAATTGCAAGCAGCAGTAGCAGCGACAGAGGACAGCAGATGACATGGGCTTGGTTAGCACGGGCGGGGGTGCAGCAAAGTTGCATCAGTAGTTTAGTATCACAGTTAGTAGCAGCTTGTGCATGTTGGCGGTTGCTGCGTCGCGTGTACTCCTGTGGTTGGTGGGTGCTTTAGTCAAGCAAAGTAGAGCATACCTGGTGCAGCCCTAAAGGTGGGTCCTCGCAAGCAGTGCATACAGTACAGTCGTGTGTGTTAGCGGTTGCTGTCACTGCGTATTGTGGTTGCGCATCACCCCAGCAGCCGCCGGGTGCTCGCTGCACCTGCTGCTGCAGCCAAGCAACCAGATAGGTGTTTAGGATGCAAGCATACATATACGGCCCTGTGTTGCAGGATCAGCAGCAAGCTTGCAGGACACGTCTGCAGCAGTGCGTCAAGTTTCAGCTTGCAGGATTGACTTTCACCTCCATAGGAGTTGCTAGGGACAGCATCTTTCTGCTGCTGCAACAGCAGATGCATTGCCAGCAGCGCAGCATGCCAGTGCGGTGCAAAGGGCTGCCAGGGCCCAGCGCAGGAACAGCAGGGGTAGCAGCACAGTAGACGGGGCAACGTGCTGCCAGTAGTGTGCAATGGAGCTGCGTTGGGCGCTAGCAGCAGGCGACACGAAGTCGCAGCTGCTGCTTTGCTGCGGCAGCGGCAGCGCAACCACGCGTCTGAATGCAGCAGCAATTTGACTGGCTTACGTCATGCTGCACCAAAAAGCTCTCTACTCTGCAGCATGCTCGCAACAGCAAGTGGCACACCATATTCAGTGAAAGCAGCAACAAGCAATAGCATATCACACGCTTGCTGACAAACAGCGCGCCGCAGTCAGACCACACAGCATGGCCTTGGATGTACTTGTTAGCCCAGCCCTAGTACTCTGGAGTTCACTCGGTGCCTACCTGTTACCCCTGTCACCGCTGCCGCTGCTGCTGCTGCTGCTGCTGGTGCTTCCAAAGGCAGCAACATGGTGGCGTTTGTGCTTGTTAGCCCAGCTCCAGTACTCTGGAGCTTTCTCCTAACCAACCTGCTGCTTCTGCTGGTGCTGCTGCTGGTGGTGGTGCTTCCACAGGCGGCAATTTGGTGGCGTCTTTTGCTTGTTAGCCCAGCTCTAGTACTCTGGAGCTCACTCACAACCAACCTGCTGCTTCTGCTGGTGCTGCACAGGTGGCAACATGGTGGCGTTTGTGACCAAGCGCCGTGAGACGCGCGAGGCGCGTGGGGGCCTGTGCATTGATGAGGATGAGGCGAGCTTCTTCTTCCGGCAGCTGATCTGGGCGGTGCAGTTCTGCCACAAGAACCACGTGGCACACAGGTGGGTGTGGTGGGTAGCTGCGGGATCCCTGTTTGTCTTTGGTTGTTTGTGCTTGCATGACTTTGACGGCTGCAACTGCAACGACAAGCTGCAGTGTCACCACAAGAACCACGTGGCACACAGATGGGCAGGACACACGGCAGCAAAATTGTGACTGTGCAGTTCAGCAGCTGATCTGGGCAGTGCAGTTCTGTCACAAGAATTACGTGGCGCACAGGTGGGCAGGGCACATGTATGGTGCTCTGCTGGGATGGTGTTATGCGTAGGCATTGATGTGAATGAGGCGAGCTCCTGTACTTGGCAGCAAGGTGAGACTGTGCAGTTCTGCAAACGAACCTTTTCTGGCTCACACGTGGGCAGTGCTTGGCTTGCAGCTTTGTAACATGACATCTGATCGTTGTTGTCACTTGTGTTATTGTCACTTGTGTTGTTGTGGGTGTGTGGCTGCGTGGTTAGTGCCACTTGTCCGATGTATGCCTCATGCTGAATGTTGGCGAGTTATCGGGTCATTCAGCAACCCACATAAGCAGCATGTCAACACTGGCATGTTCACCTGCAGGGACCTGAAGCTCAACAACACCATCCTGGACCACTGCAACCACTGCTGTCATGCCCCTGCCTTCAAACTGTTACATCATGCTATGTTGTGGTATGTTGCACTGCTGTTTTCGATTGCAGGGACCTGAAGCTGGACAACACCATCCTGGACCACCGCAACCCGCCGCGCCTCAAGCTGTGCGACTTTGGCTTCGCCAAGGCCTGGGCCAGCAACAGCAACATGGACACCATGCGCATCGGCACGCCCGAGTACATGGGGCCCGAGCTCATCAGCGGCAGGTGGGGTGATTAATCTGACGCGTTGGGTCTTTGAGGCATTGGGTATGTGATGGGTGGCTGAGGCGACGTGCGTACCATGCACGCCCGAGTACATGGGGCCGGAGCTCATCAGCGGCAGGTGGGCTGGTTTAGACGGGCTTGATGGGTTTCTGAGGCATTGCATCAGAGTTTGAGCAGCTGAGGCGGCGCGTGGGCAGCAAGCATGCTGCTGTTTGTGATGCTGAGTTTCGCAGTCTTTGAAGTGTGTCTTGCTGTTTCTTCTGTGCTGCAGGGCTGGCTATGACGGCAAGAAGGTTGACGTGTGGGCGGCTGGCGTGCTGCTGTTTGTGATGCTGCTGGGCATGTTCCCCTTCGAGATGGAGGACGAGAACTACGTCAACACAGCAGGGCTGTACTCCATCTGGATCCAGCAGATCCGCACCAGCTGGCAGGAGTCGCCGCACAACAACAGCGCGGTGTCCAAGCTGACGCGCGAGTGCAGGGACCTGCTGGACAAGATGTTCGACGTTAACCAGGACAGCCGCATCACCATCGACGGCATCATCAGGTGGGGCTCTTTGTTACAATTTTGGCTGGGGTTTTCATAGAGTCAAGTGTGACATGCAGTCAAATGTTTGTAAGGGAACGGTGTACTGCATGCTGTTTGACGTCAACCAGGACAGCCGCATCACCATCGAGGGCATCATCAGGTGGGGCTCTATGGTACAACTTGGCTGCGCTATAGTTGCGTGTTCCATGCCAATCAATGTGTGCAATGGGGACGGTGTACTGCATGTCGTCTGCGTCACCGAAAACAGCATCATCATCATCATCAGCAGCAGCAGCAGCATCGACCGCGTTGTTAGGTAGGGCGTGTCATGTGTTGTTGTGTTCTATCCTGTGTGCAATGGTGCTTTGGCCGGTTCGCCTGAGGCAGAGGTCCGCCGTACAAAATATAACCCGCCAGCCACACATCACAGCATTCCACTGCTTGCCTTGCCCTTGTTTGTGCTGCTCTCATCGCTGTTGTGTCCACAACTACCCGCACACTTGCTTCAGGTGGCCGCTGGCTTAAAAGCTTGAGACACCCCTGCGTCATCTTGGTCAACACGTCATTCCTAGTGTAACCATGCATGGTGTTACAAGCATACGCTGTCAGCTTTGCACAAACAATGGTCAGAGGCGTGGAGGCGCGTGGCTGAGAAGTACGAGACACCCCTTGTCAACACAGCTGACACCTCATTCTTGGTGTATCACGCTTACTAAGCATTCCTGGCATATTTCCTTTGCTTGCGCAGGCACCCCTGGTTCAGCCGGGCGCTGCCTGAGAAGTACGAGGTGGCGCTGGCGCAGCTGCAGGAGGAGCAGCGCGCCATCGACGCACGCGTGGCTGGCGGCAACTACAGGAGCAAGGAGAGGGACGCGCAGCTGCAGGTGCGTGGATTGCATACAAGTATATTATGAGTCTGCTGCTTGTTTTTGTGGGCGTCAGGCAGCTGGCTTGCGGCAACAACAACAGCGAGGAGAGGGATGCAGGCAAGGCCACGGTGCCACCTGCGCCAGCGTACAGCACACCTCCACATTAACACATGCTGAGCCGCACATGCGTATTGCTGCTGCTGCTCTGTTGCTGTTACAGATGCTGCTGGACAAGGCGACAGTGCCGCCTGCGCCAGGGGAACACATCCTGCGCGTGTCGCTGTCACGCTATGGCCTCTCAAGTGCAGTGGGCAGCGGCGCAGTTGCGGCTATCCCTGAGGGGCCGTAGGCAGCACAAGGTTCAGCTGTGCAGTACGGCTGACGCTTTGGGCGCTGCCGGCGCAGCAGCTGCCAGTGGGATCCCTGAGGGGCCGTAGACCGCACGGCAGCGCACTGCGCCTTGGCTGCTGCAGCAGCAGCAGCCGCAGCCCGGCTTGCAAGGTGATGCTCTGATTAGTGAGGTTGCAGGGCTCTAGTTTGCTAGCAGCGGGGATCCCTGCAGTGCTTTGGGCGGGAGGTATGGGTGCTGTTGGAAAGCTGGGTTCTGCGCAGCAGCAGCAGCAGCCATACCTGGGAGACAACATGTGTATCTGTGCTCAGCTGCACAGCAGGGCTGGAGTTCAGCTGAGGTATTGCTACAGGAGCAGCGGCCTGTTGAAGGTGTGTGTGGGCCGTGCAGTCAGTACCTGGTGCTGTTCTGCTGCAGATCTTAAGTGACAGCTAGCAGGAGCAGCAGCCAAGCTGAGCTTGCGGCTGCACCTGCTGCTGTCTGGAGATTGCGCGGCACGCTGCACAGCTGCAGCTGCAGCAGCATGTATCTACCTGCAAGCAAGCCAGCTGGCTGCACTCATGTCAGCGATTGGCTCACACAAGGGCTATTGCAGGGTGGGACTTGCGTGGTTGCTGCCTTGCTTGATCCTGATGGCAGGATTGGGTGCAGCCCCAGGCGTCGTGTGTGCTCTTGCCTGGCGGGGGTTTTAATGATTCTGAGGGGGATAGGTTGCTGGCGATGGCTTTCTGCAGTGCAGCTTTACTTACCCAGAACTAGAAAGCAGCAAAAATTCCAAAAACAGCTCCCATGCTCTATACATAGTGAAAGTGCCTTACAACATAATAAGTATCGTGCAATGCTACATGCTTTGGGATCCTTGTACTGCCTTATTAGGGGTTGGGTGGTACAACCTACATGTAGGGGTGTAAACCACGAACCCTGCTTGCAGTGCAGCTGCAGGATCCTTGTGCTGCGCAAACAATGCACTCTCTACGCGTCCGCGCCTGCACCAATGTGTCTTGCGTGCTGCTTTGAGGCGTTGTGGTTTCAGCGGCCGTAACTGCAGGCTGTACTTGTGTGCACAGATGCGTACATGTGCTGTTGCTAGCTTTGGCAGATTTCCTTGATACACATGCAGCCTCATGGTATGCTGCACTTGTTATCTACGTGTGCGATAGGGTATGCGTTGGTAGTACTGCTGTGTCCAGCCTGCAGCAGTTGCATCATGCACAATGGGTGCTGTGCTGTGAGCATCATTCTGGTGAACGTATGTGTCCGACCCGCTGTGTTGATGCCGGGATCGTAGCAAGTGCAGCAGCAGGTTGGGACTTGGCTCTTGCGAGCTGCAAACCTTGCACGCTCTTGGATTCACACGGAGAGAGTTGGGTAGCTTGGTGGCAGCAGCGCGCTGGCTTGCGGCAGTGTGCGCTGCAGCGATGACATGCATCATCATGTGCTGCACCTCTGGCTGTGTCGTCATGGGTACCAGCAGGTGGCGTGCATTTTCGGCAGCTTTGCTGGCATGCATCGGTCACTGTGCTGTGCTTGAATCCGCTGGCGGCCGGTTGCTGCTTGCTGTATACTGCAGCATTACGAGCGCTGAGCTGTGCAGACTTGCAGTGCAGCACAATGCTGGCGTATGCGTGTGGCAGTGTTGCTAGCTGCAGCAGGGCTTGCAACCGTATGTTTGTGGTAATGTTGGTATAGGTTGAATAGCTTGTTGCTGCATTTTCCTTGATTCATGCGACTCCCGCATCATGGCAACTGGTGTGTCTTGCAGGCACACTTATACATTGGTCTGATCATTGCACTTGTGGGGTGGTGCATGGCAGAAACAGCGCTGCTGGTTTGTGCAGTGGCAGCTGGTTCACGCGCAAGCTATCATGTTCATGGGCGTGCACGTCTACTACGCGTGTAGATGCTGCCTGTGTGCTATGCAATGCTTGCCAGCACACGTGTGCACTTCAGAGTTTGCATGCAGCACTGCACAGCCCTGCAGCAGTGCCTTGTTTGGGTGCTTGCTTCTGGGCCAGCTGGCCCTTGCGCAGCCCATGATGCTGGAGGTTGCTTTGAAAGCGACATTTGGTTGCACCTGGCAAGCAGTAGGGCATCGTGCGAATACAGCAGCAGGTTGCACTGTACACTGGCACACATGTGTGTTTCCTGCAACTGTTGTCATCTTGTGATGCTGGCCCCTGGTCCGACTGCGCTTCGCATGTCTGGCCATGTGCATTGACAACAACCATGGCATGTGTGGCTCGCCCTGTATACAGGGCGGGCCACATGTACGTATATGTCCAACAGGTTGCTGGGCAGCAGCTGCATTTGTGGCCGGTGCCATTGATTGCGGTAACGGGCGCGCATTTGACATGGTGTCAGCATCTCCGAGATGGTGCAGTGCTGCAGAACTTCTGCTGGCAGTGCTTGCTAGAACAGCAATCACTGACAGCAGCCATGGCTATATGAGCGCTGCGCGGCGCAACGTGCCATGCGACTAAAGCCTTTCCTGCAAGCACTGCCAACTGGGTGATTCGCAAAGCTCTCGAATGCTGGCGGTGTGGTCAGTGTCCCCAGGCTGGTACCAGCCAGTGTCATTTGCAGCTATTGCCAATAGCCTGGGCCAGCTGTCCGGCGCCTTGCTACAGCTTGCTGCAACGTTGAATGTGACGAAACTGCTGGTTCACGTACCGTGTTAGGCAAGCTGTAGTCGTTTTCTTTCAAACGCATGCTTTTGAGCCCCGTGACCTGCAGTCTTTTTTTCTCGCCTCAGCAGGGTTCTCTCGTACGTCACAACCGGCACACGCTCAACCATCACATTTAATGGCAAACTTATTGTCTTTGGTCGCGGTTCTGCTGCTGATGGGAGGAGCTGATGGCCGTAACTGTTCACAGGTCACGCAAGAGCTGGAACAGGCACCGAAGAACAAGGACGACGGTGAGCAGCTGTTTAACATGCCAAGCAGATCAACACAAGGGATTCTGCAGCCCCATCAGCAGTATCTGCCGGGCAGCAGGTGTGCACTATACAGTGCAGAAATCGGGCCAGGCTGCAGCTGCAACTGGTCTGTGCACCTAGGCTCCATTTGCAGGGTTTTTCTGGCCAGCAGACGCGGATTTTTACAAATTCTTACAAACAGCAACGGCATATTGACTCAGTTGGAGGTAGCAGCCGAATGGTCAGCCATTGATTGAGCAGCCCAGGCCATGCATGCCGCCAGCTGGCCACTACAGCAGGCCACTGCGCAGCCCATGTAGCACAGTGCACCAGCAGCTACGTGTCAGGTACTGTCTAAGTCATGCGCTTGACGCAGATCTGTTCACGCTGCTGGTGACACTGCACCGTGCAGATTGACTGAGAAGATGCCGCGTAGTGCAGTCAGCTGCCTGACAGCTGGAGTAGCACTGCCACTTGCGCAGTCACCTATGCTCAGTCACTGAGCAGGCTGTACCTCAGCACAGCAAACTTCGTGTGCATCAGCTGCTTGCAGCAAGATAGTCACTATGTCTGCGGTGCACAAAACCGTGTCAGGGCCTGTTAGACCATCACATATGATGACTGACCACACCATGATCAGTCACTGAGCACATGTGTTCATGTCAATGCTGCAGGCAACCCATGGAAGAACACCAACACAGTGCCCCGTTGCCGCATTGAGATCGGCACAGATGCAATGCCACTAGACTTGGACCGCAAATACGCGCCGAGCCTTGCGCGTTGCATACAGTTCTGTCACCCTGACGTCAACTGCCAGGCCATCACGTATCGTTACGACGTCAAAGACAACACCACAGACAATTGCTGGCTCAAGACAGCTACAGCAGCCACACGGCGAATCAATGAACCTGCTTCCAAGGTTACAGTGGTGTCTGTCTTCAAGCCTTCATATTACGCAGTTTCTCACAAGAAGATGAACCAGACATGCGAGCAAGTGAAGCAGGACCTCTTGTCATGTGAGTGTGCAGTCGTGAACAAAGTTTGCATGTCTGTCAGACAGCCCAACAGCTGCTGGCATCGGAGTCAGCAGCAGTACATGCCACGCCTGGGATACATAGCACAAGCATTGCTTGAAAAAGCGTGCACAGTAACAGGTGTCCGTATGGCTTGACTCAGACACAACATGTGCTGCTGCTGCTGCTGCTGCTGCTGTGCAGACTCAGACAAGGACTGGAACTCTCAAGAGCCTCTGTGCAGGGTCGATATACATGGCAATGCAGACCTGACACGCTACAGCAACACTACGCTTGCAGATTGCATCAAGCACTGCGTGGAGGTGCCAGCATGCAAGGGCCTGACATACCTGTATGGAGCACCAGGGGCTGACTACGACAACTGCTGGCTAAAGGGTAACATAAACACTACACTCATCACTCCTGAAAGCAGCGAGCACGTGAACTATGTTTCTCTGACAAAGCCAGTCAAGGAGAAGACGTGTTTTGACGACAGCAAATGCAAGACATCATTCATCCTCAGCGTGATTGGCACTGCTCTTGGCTTAATTGCCACCCTTGGCAATATAGTTGGTGGTTTAGTGCATGCCAAGGACGAAACAGTCCCAGAGGTCTTTAGCAGGTCAGCTTCCGCAGTGAGTAAGACGTCACAGCTCACAACTGCTCTGATGAGCATCAAGTAATTGAGATAGGCTGGTGGTGGACCAACTACTCAACTGCAGGGCGTGGCATAGTCGCTCAGCAGGCAGTAGCACTGCACAGTGTGCACGGTGCAGTGGCGCCTGAGCTGGTCGGATCATCTGTTCAGGGTCAATCACATGGTTCAATGCTGTTGCCTGCTTCAGTGGAAACTGCTGCATATGTTGTGAAGAAGTTTTCAGGAGTTTTCAGGGTGATTATTTATCTGGCTGAGATGTGTGACACATTCAAGTGTTGACTGCATGTTGAAGTTGTGAGCATGTAATCTATGGTGATGTCTGCAAGCAGAACACGGAGCTTTCCTGCAGACTGTGTTATCGAGCTGCGCACTGCTTATGCCAGTGCGTTTGTGCATTTCCTTCGAGAGCATGCTGCCAGCCGCTAAGATGGCATATTCAGTGTACAGAGAGCATGGCTGTCAGGGTAATTTTCAGCACAACTGGTGTGGGCATTATAGTTGTCAGCTGTAGGAATCATGATTGATCCAAAGCCCCGTATGGGGAGCAATCCCATCAATGCAGCATTCGTCACACCTGCACTCACGGCATGCAACGTGGTTGCCATGGGCAGGTGCTGCTGAAGTAATATCTTATCATAAGATAGATTTGAGTCAAAACGGACTATCTGTTCATCCTTTTTGCAGCTGTTATGGCGCAAGAGCTGCACTGTAGTTTCGGTGATATTCTGCGCCACAGGTCATGCGGCGCCGGCGGTGTCTGCCAGCACACATCAGTTTGGAACCAGAATGGCTGCAGTCATGCTGCTTTACATGGTGGAGTGCTTGGGGTGTTGTCTCATCGTCATGGGGCGTTGTCAGCTTGCTGTGTGTGTCCGCTGGTGTCACCAGATGGGGCTGAAGTCAATTACTGTGGGTGCGTGCAGTTGCTGACAGCCTGTGCAATGATTGCGCATGTAGGATTTGTGCTTGCTGCAACCTGAGTTGCATACCAGGAACATAGCGGGGCCTTGTCAGCTGCTTGCAGATGGCCCATCCTTGCAACGGCGTTGGCTTCACAACCACATCGACCCACAAAATGTGAGCCTCACAAACTGCTACGTTAGCAGTTGCCTACCGTCCACAATGAGCAGGCGGCCTGCAAGGCACTCTTCATAAGCCATGAGTGCAGCCAGCCTGGTTGATCATCATGCGCGTTCAACTTCAACAGCAAAGTGGCTTTGAGCGGGCGCACTTCAAGTTGATAAGGCAGCAATTGAAGCGCAGCCAATGGCCAGTGGCGCCGTGCAGGAGAAAGTGGCATGATGAGGTTTGCATTGCCAGCCACACGGCAGCAGCTTGCAGCCTGCAGGATGAAGCCCGTTACCATGTATTGTAACATGAAGTCGGTTGCTCCCTCCGAGGCTTCAAGCCACAGTGTGGCGTCGTCACGTCATAAGTTATGTCCCAGCCATTTTGACCGCAGTAGGCGCCAGTACTACTGAAATGATTTCAGGACTTCGGTGCTTTTTGGCGGGAGCCTCCCACTAATGATTAGTCGATGCACGCTCGGTTATCCCACAATCGACCATTCTTAACCATTTCGACATTTGCAGCCCCTGGCGCGAGGACCGCACCATCCAGCGCCTTGATCCAACCTGTCGCTGTGGGTGCGCGCCCTGCAGGGTAGTACGACACTACGAGCTGGCAGCTCAGGCGGGCGGATCAACGAGACAGCTTGGTACTGCTGTACAACGTCAGCAGCTGCAGCCGGTGGTTTTGACGAGCCTTTACTCACAGTCACAAACAAGCATAACCGAGAGTCTTCAAACTCTGCAGAATCAGCCACACCCTATACCAGCAGACCAGCACACAACACAAACACCGGCCTCTGGCCCCAGATGGCGAATTTTCCATATATGTGTGGTGGCCAAATTTGGGGGGGGGGAGGGAGGGGGCAGGCGCCAGGCGCCCGAAGGGGCCACGTGGGCGGGAAACTGCCAGTTTTGTGCGGTGGTGCCAGTTTGCCAGTGGCTGCAAGACGCGCCTCTTTGGCCTAAAGGCCCATCATGGTTACAGAGCTGAGCCAACGCTAAGCTCAAAGCACAATGCTAGCATCAGCTGTGTGCGCTGTTACACCGGCCATACACAGAGACACCACACTGCAAACGTCCTAAATCATAATCTGCAGACACTCGCACCATACTCGGCTGAACTCAGGTGAACTGCAAGTACAATAGTTCTCATGGCTTGCACAGCATGTCATGCACATGGTGCATGGCGCAAACATCAGATCACAGTGGCCTCACAATCATTGAAGCCATATGGATGCATCCAAAAACAAAACAGATGTTGCAGGCATCGCAGCCTTGTACACCCTCCCAGACCACATGTCAACGTGTGCCATTTGGATTCATGACATCCACAGCCAAAGCAATGCTGATTGCCCTAAGCAGTTCACGCATCTGGCTGCGTGCAGGTGCCATTTTAACTGCACGGGGCACCGCGCAGCACTGCTGCAACTGAGGTGCCTGACTCCCATATGCGAAGTATGCAGTCCATTGTGTAAGTTGTGTGAGTTGATTTGAAGCGATGACCACAGTGCCGACTCTTCTGCCCCTCACTTGTTCCAAAAATGGCAGCATTGCTGCTGTATGTACAGCCTCTTGTTCACATCCTGTGCTGCTCAGGCAAGCGCTGCTTGCCACCTGCACTGCGGCTGTCTGCACCTGCAACATTAACAGCACCTCCTGCACTCGCTGCAAGCCCTGCCATCGACCCCAGCAGCGTGCCAAGCGGCATCTGCTCGTGCGCAACCGCCAGCCGTGCTGTGGCTGCTGCTGCATCAAACCCAGTCATGTGTGCCTGATCAACAATGGCTGCAGCTGCTCATGCAAATGCCACCGCTGGCCTGGCAACAGCGGAGCAGCAGCAAGTATTCCTGCCGCAGGCACACTTGTGTTGGCATCTGCAGCATCCACGACAGCTGGCAGAGATGACTGTGCTGCTTCAACACTGCTGCCGGCAGTTGCTGCTGCATTGCAACTGTGCTGCAAGCTGCATCGAGTTGCTCACACCAGTAGCTGCTGCTTCATCTGTCTACACGGGCAGACACGGTTCAGCGCCGCCTACTGCCCTGCGCGCTCACTTGGTGGTGTCCTGAGCTCATCACTGCTGCTGCTGCTGATGCCAGGGTGGGCACGGCGGCACCAGCAGTAGCAGCAGCAGCAACAGCAGCAGCAGATTTTCAACTTGTCAATGCTGTGCTGCTCTTGCTTCCGCTGCTGCCTCCTGCACCGATGTGGCTGCTGCAGGGGGTGCTTCAATCATTGCGTTCAAGTCTGCAGGAGGAAACAGTACAAGGAGCAGAAGGGTGCAACATAACTCAATGTGGCAGCAGTTGATTGCGTAGGGCTATGCATGATGGGTGTGGGGGACTCGCACACCAGGCGGTTGACGCAAATAGTTGGTTCACCACTGCATTCAACTATCATAGTTGCTATGATAGCAGCATGCCATGCTGCTGTAGTGAGTGACTCACCATCACACTAAGTGTTTGCAACGTGCGTGTCATTGCTTCTGCCGGCAGCAGCAACAACAGAAGCAGCTCCACCACCACCACCAGAAGCAGAAGCCTGCATGCCCTTCTGCTGTTCCTGCAACAATGCTCCTCCCTGCTGCTGCAGCAGCAGTCTGGCAGCTGCTGCTGTCCCTGCAAAGCCTCCAACAGTTCCTGCTGTCGCTGCTGAACATGCAGTTTCACGTGTACTAGAGCGCACACAGCTCTCGCGTCATGGCAGCCTGACACTGCAGCCGGTGTAGGCCGTCGCAGAGGATTTGTCTCTCTTGCTCAGCATGGTGCCGCTCTGTATGTGCTTTCATCCGCTCGTGCAGCAGTTGCAGTTGCTGCAGCACGGCGAGCAGCTGCTAATGGTTCTGCCTCATTGCTGCCTGCAGATCCTGAATACGGGCAGATGCCCATTCTGCTCATGACCAGCAGACTGCTGCTGCTGCTGCACCTGCTCATCAGCTGCCTGTGCTGCTGCCCCTGCTGCTGCCAGCTGCTAGTAAAGGGCTGCTTCTCCTGCGGCTGCGGCTGCTGCTGGGTCCTGGCTGTGCAGGAGCATTGCTTGCAAACCCCGTTCAGGATAAATCTGATGCTATGCACAGATGCGCCTGATGCTATCAGTCTTTGACTTCCTGTGCGCCTTCTTGCCACACATGTACAAAGGACAGCAGATCTGTGTGTTGCAGCGGTTGAAGGTAGACCTGAGGGTTGCAGGCGACTGCAAAGATATTCATTGTATGAAGTGTGACCGGATGAAGGCTGTTCAGCGCCCTTGTCGATAGAGACATAGACTTCAGTCGTGGGATTGGGCAGCTGGTAGATGAAGTTGGTGTGCTGTTCTGAGTCAAGCGGTGCCTGTGATTCATCACCTGAAGGATTTTAAATAACCAAATTGCTTTGTCCGCAGCATAATCGAGTACGTGCGCGATGTATTCAGCAACCCCGCGTGGCATTGCCGCACTCTTGCAAAACAAGCGAGTCAAGGCTTGGAGGCCAGCCAAAAATGTAGATAAGTTCATTAAACAAACACTCTGTGTGCGGATCAAAGGCGGTAGGTTCTCTACATGACTGTTGTAATTGCCCTCGAACACGGTGATTTGGCAGCATCGCGAACGCCCGTTCCAACATACCAGGTTTGTACTACAGTAATATTTAGACGTATCAGTGCACTGCACAGCTCAACAGAGAGCGTGTACGTAATGTTATTGTAATTGCCGTGGTGCGAGAAAGTGAGCTTTCTCTTACCTGCACCAACGGCGACCAAACATCATCGATTATGCAGAACATCTTTGTTAAAGATGTGCGCAAGTTACCGACGGGTGCGAGGGGTTGTAGTGGGAGAACTTGTAATTGGTCTGTTAGTGACATCCCACAGGTACCCCCCCCATCTCACAGTGTGCACTACGCAACCACTCGCTCTCACTGGATGCTCATCTGCTGCACGCTGCCAGCTGCTGCTGCCGCTGCCACCGCACTGCTGCCTGGTGCTGCTGCCAGCACCGCCACAAAGCTTGCTCCATTTTCATCCCCTCCGATGCTCTGCAGCTCCTGCGCAATCACAACGCTGCTTTCTGGCTTTGCTGCTAGCTCCTGCAGGGGCCTGCCAAATGTCTCTGACAGATAGCCTGCCTGTCCCTCGATGATCTTTGTGAGAAGGGCAGGGATGCCATCTGCTGCTGCTGCCGCTGGAGCGTAGTAGAGCTCTACCACGTCTGTCACTGTGAGGCCTGCCTTCTTGCGAAGCTTCTGGTACCTGCATGCGATGTTAAAGACCATAGCGTGTCATGAGCGGAAGCAGGAGAGCGTCACTGCAGGGTGCCAGCCTTCATCACAGCATACGGTGCCTGAACCATTGATAAACAGCTGCCAGGTCGGCCCAGATCCGATGTTTTCAAGGATGCGCAGTCGCTTGTCCAGTGCCAGCACAAGCACCAGCACCAACGCAAATAACCTGTTGCATAACACCCACCTGTTGACAAGCTCGCATGCCAGGCCCTGCTCCACGAGGTCATCCTGCTGTGCCAGGTCCGGCACCACCAGCACCTCACCGTGTTATCCATACAAAAGTGACATGTTACATAACACACATATAACACCCACCTGTTGACCAGCTCGTGTGCCAGGCCCTGTTCCACGAGGTCGTCCTACTGCACCAGTTCAAGCACCACCAGCACCTCACCGTGTTATGCACACAAAAGTAACATATTATGTAACACACTTATAACACCCACCTGTTGACCAGCTCTTGTGCCAGGCCCTGCTCCACGAGGTCGTCCTACTGCACCAGTTCAAGCACCACCAGCACCTCACCGTGTTATGCACACAAAAGTAACATGTTATGTAACACACTTATAACACCCACCTGTTGACCAGCTCTTGTGCCAGGCCCTGCTCCACGAGGTCATCCTGCTGCGCCAAGTCCAGCACCACCAGCACCTCACCGTGTTACGCACACAAAAGTAACATGTTATATAACATACACATAACACCCACCTGTTGACCAGCTCACGTGCCAGGCCCTGCTCCACGAGATCGTCCTGCTGTGCAAGATCCAGCACCACCAGCACCTCACCATCACCAGCAGCATCAACCTCACCGGGCGCGACACCCTCAGGGGCCTTGAAGCTGCGCACCACCTGCAGTTGATGACAAGCCGCACATGTAACATGTTATATAACAGTCATGTGACGCTGTTTGTAACATGTCATGTAACACACGCCGGGGCCTTGAAGCTGCGCACCACCTGCAATACATAAAGGCAGTGTGATAACATGCGGGCGTGGAACTCAGTGCGAGTTCCGTCCTGAAGAGCAGCAACAACAGCTCAGCATCCTTTCCAAAGGCAACACAGCATGGTGCACATCCGAGCTGCGTGCCTTTCTGTTTTGCAGTTGGCGCGCAGCTTCAAGCGGCCTGCTACTACCTCATGTGAACCTCGCATTGCTAACCACTATGCTGCTGAAGGCACATATCAGATGTTCAAACAGAAACATCTATTACCTTGACGTCACCCTCGCCCAGGGTGTATCCTGCCAGCTCGATGCTGCCACCACGCACAGTTTGACCTCAAGGACCCAGCTTGACGTCTGCCTTTGACGGGGCAACTCCAGCCGGCAGAGTGCCGCCACACCCTCAAATTGTCACAGTGCATCCAACACCCACATCCCACTCACCCCAACCCCTCAAATTTCCATCCAACCCCACACCGTCACAGGGTGTCACGGTGCACCCAACACCCACATTCTACTTCACCCCACCCCACACCGCACAGACGGCCACAGTACATCCAACCACACCTAACACCTGACGCTAAAAGACCACTGACCTTGACGTCACCCTCGCCCAGGGTGTACCCTGCCAACTCAATGCTGCCGCTCTTCTCATATGCCAGGATGTCTGCCATGGACAGGCCCTTCACAGCAGCAGCAACCTGTAGTAAGCAGCAGCACAGAAGCAGCACCGGGGTTATTGTACACCTCAATCACTCTATAATGTATGTGGATGGACAGGGCCGCCACAGCAGAAGCAACCTGCGCGGTCCGCAGTAGAGAAGCAGCACCAGGGTGTAGGGGTCACTGCACATCTTCATCACGCCAGAATGTCTGCCATGAACAGACGATGTTGCAAGCACCGCCTGTCAAGTAACTACAAACAACAAAG
The DNA here is from genome assembly GCA_902809745.2 of Tetradesmus lagerheimii. Classification (NCBI taxonomy): domain Eukaryota; kingdom Viridiplantae; phylum Chlorophyta; class Chlorophyceae; order Sphaeropleales; family Scenedesmaceae; genus Tetradesmus; species Tetradesmus lagerheimii. The sequence continues at coordinate 59,546 of CADDIJ020000408.1, read as the reverse complement.
CAACAGCAGCAGGAGCAGCAGCAGCGCACCTTGCTACATAGCGTTGCTTGTGAAGCAACAGCAGCAGCGCGAACAACGCACCATGCCCATGTCCTTGCCCAGCAGCAGCAGCAGCAGCAGCAGCAGCAGCAGCAGCAGCAGCTGTATAGATATGACACACACGCTGTCCATGTCCTTGCGTAAACAACAAAGCAGCAGCAGCGCACCTTGCCCATGTCCTTGCCCAGCCGCCTGCCCAGGCCCTGCCAGTCCGGCACTGCGCTCAGCTCCGCGTAGGCCAGCGGGTCGCTGCACGTGTCCAGCGACAGCACGTTCAGCTCGCTCGTCACGTACTCCGACAGCTCGCCTGTGAAAAAAGGAGAAGGGTGGCAGCGTACACGTCAGACAGCAGTGCATTAGCATACGTATGCTCAGTGCCACTGCGTTGAGCCTCGCTCGTCACGTATTCAGACAGCTCGCCTGCAAGGCAAAAAAGGGGCAGCACATTTATTGATGCATCAACTGCGGCTTTTGTGGCAGCGCGCACACGTCAGCCAGCGGGTCGCTGCAGGTGGCCAGCGCCAGCACGTTGAGCTCGCTCGTCACGTACTCCGACAGCTCCCCTGCAAGGGCAAAGGGAACATTGTGCAGGGAACGGTGAAAGGGGACAGCAGTGCAATATCGTACGCGTGTTCAGCACCAGCACGTTGAGCTCGCTTGTTACGTACTCCGACAGCTCCCCTGCAAGGGCAAGCGCGGCAGTACACGTCAGCCGGCAGTGCCGGTGCATACGTATGCTCATTGCCACAGCACGTTGTGTCTGCTTGTCAGGGTCGGGGTGCACGCCCCTCACGCATCAACGCACTCGAAACTGCGCCACACTTCTGAAGAATGTTATAACACCACAAAGTAACAACCCGCCTGTGATGTCAGCCAGGAAGTCGGGGTCCGGGTGCACCACCATCATACACCAACGCACTTGTAACTGCGCCAATTTTTAAAACTCATGTTAAAACACCACAAAGTAACAGCCCACCTGTGATGTCAGCCAGGAAGTCGGGGTCCGGGTGCACCACCACGACACGCCGCAGTGGCTGCTTCAGCGGCCGGTTGTTCTTCTCGCGGATGGCGCGACCAGCCTCAATCACAGCCTGCATGCGGCCCACGCTTGCCTGGATACGCGCATCTCCCTCGCGCTCCTGTCGAAGCAGCAGCAGCAGCAGCAGCAGCAGCAGCAGCACCAGCAGCAAACAGAGGGTGAGCACCGGCAGCAGCACAGAGGCGTTTGATCGTGTGTGCATATGCAACCCACGCTTGCCTGGATACGCGCGTCTCCCTCGCGCTCCTGTTGCAACAGCAGCAGCAGCAGCAGCAAACAGAGGGTGAGCACCAGCAGCAGCAAGGACACTCGAGGCCTGCATGCGGCCCACGCTTGTCTGGATACGCGTGTTTCCCTCGCGCTCCTGTTGCAACAGCAGCAGCACCAGCACCAGCAACAGCAGCAGCAACACAGGCTCAGCACCAGCAGCAGCAAGGACAATTCAGGCCTGCATGCGGCCCACGCTTGCCTGGATAGCGCGTTTCCCTCGCGCTCCTGTTACAGCAGCAGCAGCAGCAACACAGGCTCAGCACCAGCAGCAGCAAGGACAATTGAGGCCTGCATGCGCCCCACGCTGGCCTGGATACGCGCGTCTCCCTCGCGCTCCTGTTACAGCAGCACCAGCAGCAGCAGCAGCAACACAGGCTCAGCAACAGCAGCAGCACAGAGGCGTTTAATCGTGTGTGCATGCGGCCCACCCTTGCCTGGATGCGCGCGACTCCCTCGCGCTCCTGTCACAACAGCAGCAGCAGCAGCAACAGCAGCAGCAGCAGCAACAGAGGGTGAGCACCGGCAGCAGCAATGAGACCTAACCACGGCCTGCATGCAGCTTACCAATGCATGGATGTGGGCACAACCTTGCACTCCGTTCACATGGTGGCAGCAGCAGGGATCAGGAGATTCAGGGTCTAGAGAGCAGAGATGCGGCCCCACTGGCAAACTACAGCATGCATATGTTCCATGATGCAGCATTGCACAGTGCAATAGGCCCAATCGTTGTGCATCATCTGTGCGACTGGCTGTCCTTGCACCCTGCATGAATGCGCACCTGCTCTGTTGCCAGCAGGGAATAGGTTGAACCCCAACACTAAACCTTCCAGAAGCACAAACCTCAACCCAGAACCACGCACCTGCTCTACTGCCGGCATGTCGCACCAGTGCACGCTCTCTGGCACCTCTGCTGCTGCTGCACCGCCCTGCTGCTGCTGCTGCGCTGCCACCAGCGCTGCGCGCAGGTTCCTGTACATGGTCTCGCAGATGAATGGCGTGAAGGGGGCCATGACCTTGGTCACCGTCAGCAGCACGTGGAAGAGCGTGGTCAGCGCTGCCAGGCAGTCTGCGCGGCCCTTGCCACCCTGCACACACAGATACAGCAGATAACAAACTGCATAAACAAAATGCACTACGAATAATGTGCTACAAGATACTTGCACTGACAGCACAGAGAGAGAAGCGTCACAGGGACCAGGCAGTCTGCGCGGCCCTTGCCACCCTGCACACATGCACACGGCAGACACACAGTTGCAGATCAGATGCCGTCCTTTGCAGCGCTGGCAGCAGTTGAGTCTGATGGAGGCGCTGATGCACTTGAGGCAACAGAGAGAGCTGGCGCACTTGAGTCAACTGAGAGAGCTGACGCACTTTACGTTTAGGTTTAGGGTTTGATCCCTCAACCCTAAATCCTAAACCATCAGATCAAAGCACTCAAGAAAGGACGTGCTGCAGGACTTCACTGACAGCAGAAGGAGAACCGTCACAGCTGCCATGCAGTCTGCATGGCTCACTGGCGCACTAGCATCAGATCAAAGCACTCAAGAAGATACGTGCTACACGACTTGACTGACAGCACAGAAGGAGAACCGTCACAGGGGCCAGGCAGTCTGCACGGCTCCTGCCGACTTCACAACACAGGCACATCAACAGACAAGGGAGCAGGGGTTTCTGTTGCAGGCGAGCCTGTGCTACTCATTGCTACTCACTTGCTGACTGCAAGGCGACCATGGAGTGCACATTTAGAGCAAACCCAGCACCAGATGGATCACAACATGTTTACAACCCTAGACACCCCATTGAACCCCAAACCCTAGCACGCACCTTGAGGCGCTTGCGGTTGTAGCGCACGTAGATGTTTGTCAGCTGGTCAATGAACGACACCAGTCGCGGCACCACAGTATACAACCGGTAGGCTTCCATTTCAGCTCGCACATACGCTGTCAAGCTGCGCACAGCAGCAGCAATCCAGCGGTCTAGCACCGCCACGCCTGCTGACTGCTGCTCGCTGCTGCTGCCGTTGGCCTCTGCTGCTGCTGCTGCTGCTGCCACCAGGGCTTCGCCTGCGTCTAGGGTGTTGCCAGGGTTGAAGGTGTCGCTGGTCTCAAGCTCCCAGCGGCGCACGTTCTGCACCAGGAACCTGCAAAGCATACAGCAGGACATCGCACGTGCAGTTCATATATCCACAAGACTAAGGATTTTGTAGCATTGGTTCACGTCCTTGACAACGCTGAACACACTGTCTTCTCTTTGAGCTGCACAACTCAACACTAACGTCTAGAGAATCAATGTCAAACAGCGGATGCGCACCTGTACGCGTTGTACCATGGCAGGAACACGTCCTTGACCACACTAAACACTCCCTCCTTGAAGCGCAGCGTCTAGAGCGCCCAAACCTTACAATCCAAACCCTGAGTCGCGCATGTACTCAACAGCAGCGCACCTGTATGCGTTGTACCAGGGTAGGAACACATCCTTGACCACGCTGAACACTCCCTCCTCCTTGAAGCGTAGCGTCTAGAGCGCCCAAACCTTACAGTCCAAACCCGAGTCGCGCATACATTCAAAAGCAGCGCACCTGTACGCGTTGTACCATGGCAGGAACACGTCCTTGACAACGCTGAACACGCCCTCCTCCTTGAACCGCAGCGTCTCAGCGCGTACCACGGGGCTGTTGATCAGGTACAGGCGCAGCGCGTCAGCTCCGTACTTGTTGATGACCTCCGTGGGATCCTGCAATAATGTAACAGTTTACCCTGTGTTACATTTTTATATAACATGTGTCAATCAAGTAAAGGCGCAGTGCGTCAGCACCGTACTTGTTGATGACCTCCGTGGGGTCCTGCACGGCGGGTGACGTTTGCACTGTGTTACATTTGTTATATGACATGTGTCATTCAAGTCAAGGCGCAGTGCGTCGGCTCCGTACTTGTTGATGACCTCCGTTGGATCCTGCACGGCGCAGCCACATTTTCAAACTGTGTTACATATGTTACGTAACAAACGTGATGGAAGCAAGCGCAGCAGCAAGGATGGGGACATTATTCAGGCATGAACAGTGTGTGGTTGGACCAGGAAAAGAACATACAGCATGTCTGGGTTGTGACAGTGCAGAGCAGGGCCCTGGTGCAAGAGGCAGCCCCTGCACTACCCAGAGGGGTTTTGCTCTAGGTGGTAAACCACTAGCGGGGAGCAGTGGTGATGCAATCAGCCCAGATACTCAACCATCAGGCATCAGCCGACAGGCGAGAACCCAGGCTGACAGACCACCAGTGCTGCTACTTAACCACGGAAAGGCAGGGGGTGGGGTGGGACAAAAAACTGACCACAACCAAGCAGCTGTACTAATCGCCTCGCTTGCAGGGACAAGCTGCAGCCACAGCCGGAGGAGCTTGCCAACAGCCGCAGCTTTTTAACGACGAGCACAGCTGCCACTGCTGATCATCATCATCATCATAAAGCTGCCACTGCTGACTTTACTGAGCTTGCATTTGAAGGTGCACAGTGCATGCTGCCCTAGGTCCCTTCATAGGTAACCGCAGGCGTTACCCTACTACCCGCATCCCTGCTGGCTAAGCCCGCGTTTGAAAGCGGCAGCACCATCATGCGCGACCTCCGCAGCCGACAACAGCACAAATACGCACACACATGCTTAGCACACAACACTCCCTGACAGCAAAACCGCGCATTCGACAGAGCCAAATCCCGTGGAGGGTTGTTGCCCGCGACCACGCACCGGGTAGTTTTTGAGTCGCTTGCTCATCTTCTTGCCGTCTGCTGCCAGCACCAGCCCGTTGCAGACAAGGTTCTTGAACGCGGGCTTGTCAAACAGCGCCGTGGACAGCACCATCAGCGTGTAGAACCTGCACTCGAGTGAAGATGAAGAGATCAGTGGTGATAATGTACGGCACATATGTGTGAAGCACTGGCTGCTCAGGTTGTCCACCAACAGCACCATCAGTGTGAAGAACCTGCAACCAGAACGACCGACATGTGCCAATCAGCATGTGCAGGGTAAAGGGTCCAGCTCTTGTCAAACAGCGCCGTCGACAGCACCATCAGCACGCTGGAACCTGCACGCAGATGGAACAGTAACACACTCCTGTTCGTTGAGTGCTTTCGTTAGGTGCTTTACAGTGTGTACAGACTGTAGCTTAGCTACTTCAGGCTGTCAAGGTGTTCATCCAACATGCGTCTCCATACACGCATGATATGACAACTTGAGTACAGGCACATATCAAGGAAGATCACCATCCGCGCGTCTGGTCCAGGCAATCATCCGCGATGTCTCATCAGAGATCTTTCATTGCACTTTCCAATGTTGCATACATCAACAGCCCACCATGCTATTCGGCCATGCTGTAGCACTTGATAGTAGCTCAGCTGCAGCAGGCTGTCGTGGTGTTGATCCAACGAGCTGTTCCACACAAGCATGCTGCGAAGAATCAGAGAAATGAAGACAGCGAGCACGCTCACCATCCGCGTGTCTGGTCCAGGCCCTCAGCCACAAAGTCTGCGGGGAAGTTTGCCTCAAACAGCTCCTTGTTCTCAAAGGGGTAGTGCAGCTGCAGCAGCAGCAGCAGCAGGCACAACCGCAGTAGCAGCCGTCGGCAAACATCGTCAGCAAACATCGTCAGCAAACATCGTCAGCACACACACCCAAATACCAGCAACATAGTCGATGTACCAGCCAGGTGCCGCTGTTGAACTGCATCCCAGCAGTCGACGACATGCATGACTGTCGCCTCATTAAAACACCAACATCTGTGGAGCACAACACGCATCCACCTACCTGGCCGTACGGCATGCTACCGCTCTCAAACCAGCATTCATAGACATGCATGACTGCTGCAACATGAACGACACCATCTGACACCAGCAATTACAGGACACGAAATGCATCTGCGCACCTGGCCGTATGGCATGCATGAATGCTGCCACATGAACCACATCATACAACACCAACACACTATCATTTGACATATTGTGGTAACCGCATTCCTCTGCGTACCTGGCTGTAGGGCATGCTGCCGCTCTCGAACCAGCAGTCGTAGATATTCCATATGCCGCATACACCACAACATCTGACACCCAATCACATTCCTCTGCGCACCTGGCCGTAGGGCATGCTGCCGCTCTCGAACCAGCAGTCGAAGACGTCGTCGATGCGCCGCAGCAGCCCCTTGCCCTGGCTGCTGGGGATGGTGATGTCGTCAATGAAGTGGCGGTGCAGGTCGTCAACCTGCGCAAAACATTTTTTGAACAGGCACCAGGACGTTATGTTCCGTTGCGTTACATTGAGCAGCATGCTGCTGGGGATGGTGATGTCGTCAATGAAGTGGCAGTCCAGGTCATCAACCTGCGCAGAACAGCGCAACACAGCAATCCAACAAGCGGGAGGATGATATGTTACATGGACCAAACTGACGAGCGTGATGCTGGGGATAGCGATGAAGTGGAGGTGCAGGTCGTCAACCTGCGCCAAACCACAACTAGACAGGAAGCACGCCGTTAAGCTGCGGTACGTTGAGCAGCTTGATGCTGGGGATGGTGATGTTGTTGGTGAAGCGGCGGTGCAGGTCGTCAATGTAACATGGGAAGGTCAAGCAAAACATACATGAAGTGTCGCCAAGCACATCCAAAGGCAGTTGTGCTGAACTGTGGACATGCCAGCCACGCATAGTTCTGAGATGTTGCTGACTGCCAGCAGCAGAAACTCAAGCAGCCATATCTGATGAACATGATGACATGTTACTATCAATGAACAAGTTGTGTGACACCGCACCCACCTTGCGCCCTGCGATCTCCTCCAGCTCAGCAATGCTGCCAATGACGCGGACCTCCTCACCATCTTCACTCACCCAGATGGGGATGGGCGTGCCCCAAAACCTGCAGGCATGTTTTGAATGACAAGTAACATGTTATGAACGGATGTGTTGTGATAATATGTAGCGTGTTACAATTGAGTATGTGTCAACTTGCAGATGAGGCGGATCTCCCACAGCAACGGCTGCGCACCTGCTCCTGCTGATGGCCCAGTCGTGCGCGCCCTCGAGCCAGTTGTGGAAGCGCTTCTCCTTCACGTAGGCAGGCACCCAGTACGTCTGCTCGTTGTTGGCCAGCAGGCGCTCCTTGATGGCCTCCACCTGCGCGGTCAAACACAGTTGGTGTCAAGGTGGTGTTCAGCTGCATATCTAGTGGATGCATGGCGGTTGGCCAGCAGCCGATTCTTGGTGCTCCCCAGCTACACAGTCAGTGGATGCATAGTTGTTGGCCAGCAGATGCACGTCGAAGTACTGCAGCACGCCTGCAAGGGCAGTGAGAGTTTAGTCAGCTAGCAGGAAGGCTGCATACTGTGCATTGCGGGCTGATTTGCAACAAGATCCCTGCCCACCTTGGCGAACCAGGATGGCACTGCATGGTAGATGAAAAAAACAATGCACCCTGCGCAAGCGTGCCTGCAACCCTCTGCCAAACTGTGCGGCCAACCAATATACACACACCTTGACGAACCAGGATGGCACTGCACGGTAGATCAGTGGTGTGTCGCTGCGCCAGCAGAAGGGGTAGGAGTGGTTGAGGCTCGCGTGGTCCACCAGCCTGCCTGCTGCCTTGATGTTGGCGATGATCTCCTTGTCAGCATCCTTGACGTACCTGCACATATAACATGTTACAAATGTGACAAAATAATGTAACATATGTGTGACAACATGATCATAGGTGGGATAGTCCTGCAAGCACCCGCTGCTGCCCGCATACATCCAACCAAAAAATCTATGCTTATTTGTTGTTGAGCAGCGTTGCATGTGATATATTCTGAGTTCAGCAGCAGAATCCCACACTCCTCGTACTTACTTGCCAGCAACATCATTGAATATACTATGTTGTATGTCAGCAGCAGTCAATTCCCCGCTCTCCTCGTACTCACTTGCCGGCAAAGTCGGCGACCTCGGCTCTACCTCATCCCAAAGCACATGCACGCAACCCAGGCTTGGCATCTGCTCAGCAACCTCAAACATGCTGGCCACCACACTCCACTCACTTGCCGGCAAAGTTGGTGACCTCTGCTGTGAAGCGGCCGTTGAGGTCGATGGGGCAGGGCAGGCCCTCGCCCTTCGCAATGACGCCGTTGGCCAGGCACACCCTGCAGGTGCGAACCAGACAGCACAGTGGCACAACCATGAGCACAGTGGCAGTTCACGGCAACTGTAACTATGCAGCAGTGTAAGTGAGTTCAAGGAGTGATGACACCGTTGGGCAGGCACACCCTGCAGGTGCAAACCAGAGAGCAGTGGCACAATCAAAAATACAGTTGCAACAGCCCGGCTTGTTGCAGCATCTGTACCTATGCAGCGGTGTCGGTCAGTCTAAGGAGTGATGACGACGTTGGCCAGGCACACCCTGCAGGTGCAAACACACAGAACAAGACCTGAGGTGGCAATGCATGGCTGCAATGGCAGCTCCACCTGCGCAGCAAAGTTGGTCAGTCTAAAAAGTGTCCATTTGAGGCATTTGAGGCCGGGGCAGTGCAGGCCCTCGCCCTTCGCGATGACACCATTGGCTAAGCACACCCTGCAGGCACACACAGCACGTAGGATAAAAGCGCAGTGGCATCAATTTGGCTTGTTGGCAGAGTCAGTCAGTCTAAGAAACGATGACACCGTTGGCCAGGCACACCCTGCAGGTGCGCACCACACGCAGAACGAGAGCGCAGTGTCAACAACCCGGCTGGTTACGGCAGCTTTGCCTACGCAGCAGTGTTAGTCAGTCTGAGCGGTTGATGACAGAGTTCAGCATCAAACTCTGCTGCCGCGCCACCCCCAGCGAAGCAGCCTTGCTCAGCAGATTTACAACTGAAAACTTCTAATCTTCAAATTCGACCCACCTGTAATCGTCCTCTCCGAACGCAGGCGCCTGGTGCACCACTCCCGTGCCACTGTCGTCAGTCACGTAGCCGTCAGACACCACGCGGAAGGCGCTGCCGTGGTCAGCAAAGTAGGGGAACAGCGGCTCGTAGCTGGCACCAACCTGCAGCAGCAGCAGCAGCAAGAGGCATTGGTAACCACGTGAGCAGGTGACAATGTAGGGGGACAGCGGCTTGTAGCTGGCGCAACTTGCAGTGGTCGCACCGTGATCAACGCTTGTAGCGTCAGCAATAGCGGCATGTGGCTTCCGCGCTGTCACGGGCCAACTGCACAATGCTGGCGCGCAGTAGCAGTAGCGGTAGCGAGTGCAGCACAATCGCCTGTGTTGTATGCGGTCCACACACCAGGGTGCTCAGCCGCCATACATGACACAAAAAAATATGCAAGTTGAAAGGGTGACAATTTGCCGACTCACCAGCTCTGCTCCATGGAACTTTGCCAGCAGTTCGAAGCCAGCAGGCGCGGCGGCAGCAGCCGCGTCCCCTTCCTTGGTTTTTTTCTTGTCGCCTCCCTTCTTGGCCTTGAGCAACCAGACACTGCACCTCCTTGCCCCCTTGCACACAACTGTCTACACAGCATTGGCCAACATTTCAAGCAGCCTATCCTAATCCCAACTACATACTGCGGCCAGGAGGCCAGACCAACCAATGCCAAGTACAAACCGGCCGCTCACCAGCTCTGCTCCCTGGAACTTTGCCAGCAGCTCAAAGCCAGCAGGTGCAGGTGCAGCTGCCTCCCCGTCCTTGCCCTTCTTCTTGTCACCACCCTTCTTGGCCTTGGGCACAGCACCGGGCAGTGCTGCAAGGCGTGCCTCAGCCACAATGTACACGGTGCCCTTGGCAGGGTCCTTCACCTGCATGCATAAGCCACAGAAGAGGTGAATAACTTCAGTAGTTTGTACTACTACTGCAGGGCCGGCCAGGCGTGTTTCAGCCACGATGTACACGGTGCCGTTGGCAGGGTCCTTCACCTGGTATCACGCATCAGCAGCAGAGCAGCAGAGCACGACAAGTGTCAGATGTTGTCAGATCTTGTTAAAGGCCACGGGCAGCGCTGCCAGGCGCGCCCCTGCTACGATGTACACGGTGCCCTTGGCAGGGTCTTTCACCTGTTGAAGGTACCAGGTCATGAGCAGGGAAGTAGCAGAGCACAGTGAGTGTCCGACATTGTCGATCCAGGGCAGCGCTGCAAGTCGTGCAGCAGCCACCACGTACAAGGTGCCCTTGGCAGGGTCTTACACTGTGTAACCCAAACAGAGCATCACAACACACATGTCCTGGGGATTGGAGACTGCAGGTTGGTCGTGTCTTTGACAGCCAACGTCAAGCCCTGCCGTACTATGAACCCAGTTTGTTCGATCTCGGTGCCAGCTGCGTAAAGGGGGGCGCAGGGAACACCCCCGCACCAGCAACAGAGCCATGGCAAGGCAAGGAGGCAGCGCCCGGACGTGATCTGTTCGCCGGCATTTCCGGCGTACCAGCGTCGTTGAGCTACCCCCTTGCTGGCTCCACCCAATGAGGCAGCAGCACCAGCAACTTGCAAACAAGTAAAGCAAGCACAAGTGCGTTGAGAACCGAACTCAGAAGACATCCCAGCATAACGACAACGTGCAACTGCAAACAACATCATCAGTGTGCAGCATTGAGACCTGCAAAGCAGATCACCACACAACACACATAACAACAATGCCTTGACATGCACAAGCACACAAAGTACGCGGACAGCTAAAGAAGGGCTGATATGTACAGCATGTGGAGCCGCGAGCAGTCCACGCGCAGGGGGCCGAAACCATGCAATCTATGCACAGCAACCTGCAACCACTCCAGACAACACATAGCTTGTCAAATGACACAACATGCAAGCGCGTCACTACTCAGCCAGAACATACAGGTACCAATACACAGGTTGGAGACAGCATGGATTCCCCAACCGCAGCAAGCCGCAAACGCACCTGCACGTATGTCAGCTCCGGGTGCACGCACAGTGCCAGGTTGCTGGGCAGCGTCCATGGCGTGGTGGTCCACGCCACCAGGTGGCTGCCCTCGATGGCAGCGCCAGCAGCAGCAGCACCCGCAGACTTGACGGGGAAGGACACCTGGCAGCAGCCAGCAGCAGCAGCAGCAACATCGTCAGTCCGCAGACATTGCAGTGGTTGCAAAAATGTACGCGCAATCAGGCGGCGAACTTGCAAGTTGCTACTTGCCAGCGGCAGTCAACCATCAGTAGGCTCGTGGTGACGGCCTGAACATTGGATCTGTGTGTACACAACGCAAAGGCATCGGCATGCTGTGCACTTGCAATGAGAAGCCCCATCGTCACAAAATGACAGCAACTTGTCCACGTCCTTGTAGCTCAGCCTGACCCCTGAACATGCTCACCATGACTGCGGGGTCGTCCACGTCCTTGTAGTTGAGCCCCGCCTCAAAGTTGGAGAGGCTGGTGCTGCAGGCGGTGCTGAAGGGCATCACCTTGAAGCCGCGGTACACCAGGCCCTTCTCATGGAGCTGCTTGAACACCCACCTGCAAGGTTTGATCGCAGTGTCATGAAGAGAGCTAGAGAGCAACGAATGCTGCTGAGGTCACAAGGCAACGCACCAGGCCTTTCTTGCACAGAAGGTTGCACGGGCATTGAAATGCGCGCTGAAGGCCAGCACTCTCGCAAACACACAGCATTCGCTGCAAGTCATGCTGCTGCCATCCAGGCTATCCGACTTTGCTGATAAGCTGAATAAAGGCGCGCAGGTTGCAGGGTTTACTCACCACACGCTCTCCATAAAGCTGGGGTCCAGGGTTTTGTAGTCGTTTTCAAAGTCGATCCAGCGCCCAAGCCGCTTCACCGTGACCTCCCACTCCTTGGAGTACCTGGCAGCAGCAGCAGCAGCGGCAGCGGCAGCAGCAGTGAGGGTTGCACAGCAACACACCTTGTGATATGTCAGGGCGCTGCTGGCTGATCACCTGCAGGCTGTCAAACCACTCGCCAGCAGCATTGCACTGCAGCTGAGCCGATCACTGGCTACTCTTGTGCTGCCAAACGGCTACTACAAACCCATGTTGCTGCTGCTTCGTCACGGGTCGCATCCCTACTGCAGCAGTGTGCAGGCTAAGACACCACTGTACCCCCAACGCCACATATGCGTGTCACTGAATGCTGCACAGCTGTTGATATATCAATAGAACATAATGGGGTTGACTTATGGGGGTAACCTATACCTAAACCCTGTGATTGCGCACCTCATGACGATGGACCTGCACTCCTCATTGTACTTATCGATGCCCATCGCCAGCACATCATCGCGCGTCTTGATCTCTGCAGGAGAATAGCAGGCAGACGCAAATAAGACACGGCAGCATGTCAGCGCTTCTCCACGGCTGTTGCTGGTCAGTGCCACCCAGCTTTGTGTTGTCTTGATCTCGTACTTGACAAGCAAACCATCAGCAGCATGCACTGCAGCACTCTTGCAAACACCTGAACCCAACACCATGTGACCAAAATAACAAAGTAACATGTTACTCACCCAGCTTCTTGTCGATCTCGTACTCCACGGGCAGGCCGTGGCAGTCCCAGCCGAAGCGGCGCGTCACGTGGCGCCCCGTGGAGCACGCGTAGCGCGTCACAATGTCCTGCAGCAAGGCACGATAGACAACGCATTGGCGACAGTAGATAACACATGTAACCTTGAGCAGCGCGTGCAACATCAAGTCATACATCAGCGTGCCTAGCACTCATGGCGGCCAATGAAGCACACATAGTACGTCACAAGTCCTGCAGGAAAGGATCGGTAGACACCACATGCAACCTTTAGTCCCACATCATCAGCGTGCCTAGCACACATGGCGCTTCATGCCGCAGTGACATGAGTCTTATAACTTGGTTGCTGCTGTCCACGCCATGGGCTGCTACTCGAGCTGCAGGTGATGAGCTGTAAGCTGCTTGCACTGCACTGCAGCCCTGCCCCAAGACTGTGACTAACACTGCTTCTATGGTGCAAACCACCAGCGCCTGCTGCTGTCCGTGCTGCAATTGCGCCAGTGCCTGCTGCTTTCTGTGCTACCATCTGCCAGCGCCTGCTGCTGCGTGCAGCCCACGGCACGGTCTGTGTGCCCTCCAGCTCCTGCCACACCTCTTCCATCTGACACTGCAAACAACACATCATCTGGCACTGCAGACACACCTTGAGGGTTCCTGCAAGGATGTGCCCGTAGTGTGGCAACACATCGTCTGGCACTGCAGACACACCTTGAGGGTTCCTGCAAGGATGTGCCCGTAGTGTGGCAACACATCATCTGGCACTGCAGACACACCTTGAGGGTTCCTGCAAGGATGTGCCCGTAGTGTGGCAGGCCAGTCGCGAATGGTGGCCCATCAAAGAAGATATACTCCGGCTTGCCCTCAGTGCGACGCAGCTGCTCTTTGAAGGCATCCAGCTCGTCCCACAGCGCAAGAATCTTCTCCTCCTCAGTGGGGAAGCTGCACCACAAAGTTTGAAAAGTGTTATGTTGTTATTTTTGCTGATGCTGGTGGCACTGGTCGGGGGGGTCGTGGTCTTGTTTAGGGTAAGATGTAGGTGGGTGATGCAATGCCCCATAATGGCAGGGGAGGCTCTGCCGGCTGCCACATCAATGTGTGCTTGCTGGCAGTATGACGCAGTATATACATCTGGACACTTGCAGGACAGCAGCAGGTGCTTCTGTGTATGAATTCTGAAGCTCTGTACCTTGATGTCAACAGCAGTGCTGGTTGCAAGCTGCTGCAACTGTGCTGCTCACAGTACCCATGGCATGCTGATGTGACAACTGTACATGAAGGCCAAGTTCAGGCTGCATTCTGCTAGTAACATTGATTGTACATGAATCATAGTTGCACCATGCATGAGCTACGCCGCCGCCGTGCTACTGCCAACCGATGCAGCTGCCCCAACCCTGCATGCACTGCCACCTGCCACATTCGCCATTCAGGCTGGCAGCTGTACACTGATCGTAGAAGTTGTATGGGACACAAGTTAAGAACACAAGCCCATCCCAGCTGACCTGTAGTCCTTTCCTTCCACTACCTCCTCCATTGTGCTTGCTACTGCTGCAGGAGTTACTGTCGAATTTCGTGGCCTGGGTGTTCGATTCTCGTTTGAAGTACAATCAGTGCAATTTAGAGTGCCTTCAAAGACCGGAAACAACTGAGGAGCCTGCGATACAGTTCTGGCACCAAATTGCAACTGTGCAGTGCCGCTGCAACCAGACACGCCAGCTGTGTACCAGTGACCTTCTACAGACACCAGAAGCCACGATCAATATGGCTAGGGGTCTTGCTGCGTCCACAACCGCCACCTGTCATTGCGACTCCTGGGTGCCTGGGACCTGTGCTGCACGGCTTGAACCGCTGCCGCGTCTGCTCATCGACGTCGTTTCTGTTGTCTACATCTAACTTTTGTCTGCGATCCTTGACGTGCGGTTCTTCGCCAAGCCCTCAGCTGCAGTAGCCTTAGCAGAGCCATCGGCCCAGCAAACACAGACAAGGTACCAGCATTGCTTGAAATTGGAAGTAGTGTAGCTGCGAGGGAGCGTTACAGAGTCGTGTGGCTTGCTGTGCGAGGAGCCTCAGCAGGAGCAGCAGCACTGGCCTGGGATCGTGCACAGCACCACAGACGCTTGTGTCAACGTGCAGTATGCTAGTCCAGCACGCGATCTGCAGCGATCAGGCGTCAAGTTGCTGCGCAGGCGTTCAGTGCATCAGCTTATGCTTACACAACGCCGCTGCTTCTGTGGTCTTGCATGCACAGGCAAACAGCAATGGCGTCCCTGTTTGCCCAGCAGCGGCTGGGTACCAGCTGCACTAAGGGGCAGAGCACAAGCAGCAGAGCAGCAGCCGTTGCAGGCAGGCAGGCAGTAGTAAGCAGGTAGGCAGGCAGTAGTAAGCAGGTAGGGACTCCGCATACAGCAGCCATTGCAGGCAGGCAGGCAGTAGTAAGCAGGTAGGCAGGCAGTAGTAAGCAGGTAGGGACTCCGCATACAGCAGCAGCTGGTACTGCCTTCGCCTGGCCTCCCTGGTTTCCCGCATGCTTGCATCTACATTTTGGGAACCCCAGCAACGGAACAAGCACTTCATGTACATATGCTAGATAGCTGAATGCACGTGCTTGCATGTGCGCTATCACAGCACGCTCACCCATGTTTGCACGCGCTAGCCTGACTGCAGCAGCACGTACCGTTACCAGCAATTGCTAACACTGCAGTTAATTCTATTCAACAGCGGACTTCTTCTCTCAAGGTTAGCGATCAACTCCTTGTACGTGCTGGTGCGCTGCAGGCCGCGCCGCTCGCAGCAGCTGCTGATCCAGTGCGCCGCAGCCACAGACCAGCAATCTGGCGACATGAAAACAGTGGTGCAGAAGATGACGCCCGGTGACGTGCCGTTTCCCTGGAGCGAGAAGGACCCCTTCAGGCTGCCAGTCAGCATCGACCGCGTGCAGAAGATGCTCATCACTTTGGGTGGGTGACATGTGGTGAATGGTTGTGCCATTGTGTGCAGCAGCAGCAGCAGTAGCAGGTTGTTCTGCAGTGCTTCTGCATGTGCTTTGGCGCTGATTTGGGGTGTGTGCGGAGGTTCGCGGGGTTTGGCTAAATGTCAGCAGCAATAGCGGACAGGACCCCCTCAGGCTGCCAGTCAGCAGTGACCGCATAAGATGCTCATCACACTGGGTGAGTAAATTTGGAAGGTTGACGGCTGCGGGCGAGGAGCGTGATAAGTTCGTGCAGAGGCAGCAGTAGCATCAGTTACAGCAGCACAAACACAGCTTGCAGTGTCAGCGTGCAGTAGACGGTCGCATTAGCAGAGAAGCAGCAGATCTCCAAGAAAGGGGTGCGGTTCTCACAGCAGTTTGACGTTTGGTGGGTCTTCGAGGTCTGCATGATCAGGCGACAGTGTGCTGACCGGCACACGACAGCATCAGTGGCAGCCGTGGCAAAATCGATGCAGCACGCTGTGTTGCCTTCGCCTGCTTGAAGCACTAAACGACAGGAAGAGTTGCTCCGGCAATGGGCAGCACTGTGTGCACAGGCTGTGCTAGCTACTAGTACGCCATTTGGGAGCGTGAGCACAGGAGCAAACACTGTGCCATGGCCGCAGTACGGTTGAGTGGGTGTCCGCCGTTGTATGCTCGGTAGGTGAGGGGAAAAAGGTGGCATGCAACGTAAATTTAAGCTATCGCGGCAATGGCGTGACCAGTTCCGGCTTATGCTGCTGCTGCTGCTGCAAATTACTTGTTACATAACGCAGGCTGGGAGAAGCCGTGGGTGGAGCAGATCGTGGACAGGATCATGAAGGGCATGCTCAAGACCACAGAGGAGCGCGCACAGGGAGTGGTGAGGCGCCGGGTTTCAACACATCAGCAGCAATGTTACATCATTGTCAGTGACATGCATGTCCCGCTGTGGGCAGTGGGGTGGGCAGCATGCTCAAGACCACAGAGGAGCGCGCACAGGGAGTGGTGAGGCGCTGGGTTTCAGGGTTGCAGGATTTCAGGGTTCTACCAGCAGCAGCAAAGATGGCGAATGCATGCCACACACTCCGTTGTAGGCTGAGGGGTTGGCACGCAGGGTGCGGGGGAGGATTGGATATAGCAGCATTGCACAGACCGCAGCTACCGCTACAGCTTTGCAGGTTGTACCGTGAGAACTGCACGCTTCGTTCTGCTTTCCGCTGTGCTGACACACAATCGCCCCACATCTGCCTTGCGTTTGTGCAGATCAACTTCCTGACCAGCGTGGGCCTGAAGCAGGACGAGATCTGCAACATGGCCAGCATCAGCGTCGTGCTGCTGGGGCTCAACCCCGACACGCGTTTGAAGAGCGTCACCGAGTACCTCAAGTCGCGCGGCGTGTCTGACGCCAGCGTGGCAGACCTCGTGCTGCGCCACCCGCGCATCTTCGAGTACAAGGTGCGTGACTGCGGTTCAGTCATTAGGTATTTGCATGAGGGGGGGTGTCTGACGGCAGCGTGGGTGACCTGGTGCTGCGCCACCCGCGCATCTTCGAGTACAAGGTGGGTGAAGTAAGGTTATGTTTGTTTCCAAGTCACACGCACCTCATTCAACTCATGTGGGTGTCAAGTGTGGACACACCAGGTGTAGCTCATCCTGCTGATCAGTGTGTGGGTGGCAGTTCAGGAGCCGCAGGGCAATGGTGGTGCAGATGCGTTGTTGTGCCCATGCTGATGGCAGCGTGGCAGACCTGGTGCTGCGCCACCCGCGCATCTTCGAGTAAAGGTGGGTGCGTCATCTTTGCAGCCACGTATACTGCAACCCTGTTACTCCAACCCTGTTCACTACGACGTGGGTGATGTGGCAGAGCGGCCAACCAACATTGCTGCTGCTGCTACTGCAGGTCACTCCTGAGGGCAAGTACCTGGTCAAGGGCGCAGCACGCATCCAGGTTGATGCGCTGCCGATGCCAGATGGCAGCAGCGCGGTGTCAGTCAACTACTTCAGGGAGAACACCAGCTTCATGGCTAGCCCAGTCAGCCCAGCACCACCCTCAGCGTAATCAGCGCGTCGGATTACTCCAGCAGGGATGTGGGGGGTGGTTGCTGTATGCTAGGGAGGTCGATGCATGTCTGCCGGATAAATGAGGGTCACCAGCTTTGAGTTTGCAGCGTCATTGCATAAGCAGTGTGTTGGATTACGCAGCGGAGATTACATCTTGACGTTTATATTGGAGCATGGTTGGAGGGGTTGCTTGCTGAAGCATGTTGGTGGCTGTGATGCAGCGTGCAGCTTGCTGAACAGGCACGCAGGTGGCTGCCGTGCACAGTGTATGCATTGATGCACATCGGAGGTACCTCGTGCAGGCCAGTTGCAAGGCATGTCGGGCCTCTACGTGCTTTCAAGATAGCAGTGCTGAGTGTGCGTGCAACAGCTCAGGAGGGATCGCGGTTGGTTGCAGGTTGACGGGCAGGCACTCAGTGCCTGTGTAAGTTTATCCTACCAAAGGCATTGCATATAGCTCAGGTGCTTTCTGGCAGATTATCGAGTGTGCAGGTGGAACACCTGCGCAGATACGGCAATCCTACCATCAGCTCTGGATCAGGATCGTGCGGCTGGCAGTCGCACCAACGGCAATCGCTTTAGAGGCTGCACTTTTGCATGCCTGCTAGCCTCAACGCCGCTGAAGCACACAACACGACCTTTGAAATAATCCGAGACATCTTCTCGCGACAAATAAGAGATCCTTGGCGTGTTTTGCCGTCAGGTACTTGGTTGTGTCCGATGTTATGTGTGGCGCTATGAATCACAGCCTTTCTTGCCTCGACTGTTGCAGACGCACCTCCTTGTGCCCCAGCAGTAAACTTTATGTGTTTTAAGGGCACGTAGAAAGGCTTTGCACCTAGCCAGCTCGAAACGCTTCTCTACGCTCGCCTGCCACCATGCGTTGAGAGGCGCTGAACAGACTATGAGTCGCTGGTGGAGCAGATTAGGATCTATGAGAGGCCATATTGCCGCGCCTGTGCCACCTGGACCACGGACAGCAGCTGCTGCTTCAGGCCTGCCTCCTTTTCGAGTGTGGCAGGCGCGGCAGCTGCTAGGACGCGACCTCTTCTGCTGGTGCTTCATCTTCTGGATGTACATGGTGTGATCAGCTCTGTTGCACCTGCTTTGCAGCAGCAGTGGTGGCACAACCGCACCCTTGGAATGGCAGGACTGCTTCTGCTGTTGCAGTGCCAAGTTTCTCTTTGTAATCAGAGCCCAAGTGCATTGCCTTTTTGAACATCTCTGTCATGCCAGATGCTTCGTAAGCAAACTCATGAGTTCTAGTGAAGGCAGGACAGCACCAAAATGGCACGCCTGCTGCTGCATTTGCAGGCATTTCTGTACAAGACTGTTCCTCAGTTCTGCAGCACAGGCCCAGCGCCTGGCTCCTATTCAAAGAAGCTTGCAGGAGACGTTCCCAACTTCAACACCCCCTTGAACACCAACAACGTCTGCAGCGACGGCAGCTGCGCAGTAGACATAGCAGGCACTTGCACATCAGATCACAACGGCGCTACTTCAGCGACTGCTGCACCAAGCAGCAGCAGCAGCAGCGACGAGGCAGCCTGGCCTATCGCATGGCAGCTTGTGTGTGGCCGGTTGACCAACAGTAGTGCAACAGCCAGTGGTCAAGCTGGCATGACCGTGTTTCCTGCAGTGTTCAAGCCCCTGGTGCGGGCTGCAGAGGCCTGTGCTAGTCCTGCAAACAGCAGCAGCAGGGGCGGCTTACAGGGCTGGCTGCGGGCTGCGGTGCAGCGAGTGGGCTGCCGCATCAGCTGGGCAGCACTGCTTGTGGCGACAAGGTTGCTGCGCGCAGCACTGTTCGTGGCACAGTTGAGCCACTTCCACTGCTGTGGTGCTAGGCCATGTGATGGTCACCAAAGGAGTTGCTAGTGGCACAGATGCTTTCAGCTGAAGTAGTAGTGCAATGTTCATGCAATCAGGCATGGTTGTGGCTGCAGTTGTTGTTGCAACTGCAGCAGTATGTTGAAACTGCAGCTTGCATTGGATTGCACTGAGTTGTGCAGCACAGCCGGGTGCAGCACAGCCGGGTGAGAGGAGCGGAATGCAGCAGTACTGCTGAAACCCAGCAGCTGGCACGCGGCCAACGGTGGCCGCATTACACACATGTATAGCATAGAATCACTGCACGCCGTGGCTCAACAGGTTGTACCCTGCTGCTGGTGTGGCTCTGTTACTGCTCTTGCAGGGAGCGATGATCTTCATTGCCGTGGTGTTTATGGATCCAGAGATCTCCCATGCAGCAGCGACGCCCATGCGGCTATGCATGTGCCTGCTTCTGCTGGTGCCATTCCCATGCATCAACTTCGCTGCATTGTGGAAAGCCCTGCGTCTACCTGGCAGCAGCAGCAACAGCAGTGAAGCCGCAGCTGCCAGCAACAGCAGCAGCAGCAGCAGGCATGTACATGCAGAGGGCGATGAAGTCTGCGACTGCTGCAGCACAAGCAGCAAAGCCAGCTCCACTAGCTCCCGTATGTCTTCTACCAGCTCTGCCAGCACAAGCAGCGTCGTACTGCCGTACAACCCGCATGCATACTGGCAGCGTCCGCTGCTGCGGCAGACTGTTGTCGTGCTGCAGCGGCTGCTACCGACGTACTATGCGTGTGCGCGGCTGGGTGGGTACGGCCCGCGTCAAAGGGCACTGCAGTCGGTGTACTTTTCAAGGCTGTGGGGCTACATGTACATCGGATGGACAGGCTGGATGCTTGTGGCGGTGAGTGGCAGCGGCGACAGTGTTATGATTTGTAACACGTTATGTAACATGCTGCATTTCGGTGTACTTTTGAGGCTGTGGTACTTTCGTGACTGTGGGGCTACATGTATATCGGTTGGACAGGCTGGATGCTTGTAGCGGTGATTGGCAGCAACGACAGTATTATGTTGTGTTATGTGTTATAACATGTCATATAACACACTGCATTGGTTGAGGTGCCACAGCAAGAGCTGGCGGTGCTCTTGACTTGGTCTTGATGCTGCCAAACAACCGGACTTGCAGCTGGTCTCACTTGCATGCACATGATCTTGTAGATCTTTCTCAGCACTGTTGGGGTTGATCAAGGGTACGAAAGAAAGTCAAGGGTACGAAAGAAGACTCATTTCAGTGATGAGGTTCAAGTCTGACGTGCGTGTCTGCTGCCTGGTGTATTTTGCGTCTCTTTTTTGCACAATGCAGGTGCCATTCCAGCTGCAAGTGGCCGTCAGCGCCATTGAGTGGCTCCTCATGATCTGCACAGCCGTCAAACTTGACGTACGAGCCCCAGGCAGTACCAACAGCAGCGCATTTGCAACCGTGTTTGATCTGACATACCACAGCATTGCCAGCTGCCTGTTTGTGCTGGTTCTGCCAAGCCTCGGAGTGCTTTGGCTAGAGAGGAGCCAAAGAGCCAGATACAATGCACTGGTTGAGCAGCAGCAGCAGCGGCGACAGACGCGTCCACGACGCCCAAAGCAGCAGCAGCAGCGACGCATGGGTGATAGCAGCAGCTCTCTAGCACCAGCAGCAGCAGCAGCATCCATGCAGGCGTACCCGCGCACTGTTTCAGCAGCGACAGTCGGCACACCAACAAGTGCAGCTACCAGCACCAGCAGCAGCAGCCTCAGCCGCACTAGCACAATGCGCACTAGCAGCATGCGACTCAGCAGCGATAGCCTATCGTCGGACATATCAGCCAAAAGCGCTGCTGCGGCTGCTGCTGCGCGTGCATTCAGCACTACCAGCAGCAGCGGTGTGCAGCTACTGCATGACATTGCGTCCAGCCTGCAGCTAGCAGCAGCCAATGCATCAGCTTCTGGCGTTGCGCCATGCAGTAGTGCTGCTGCAGGAACACCTCACACACTGGCATTTGCCGCACCCTTCAACCAGACAGCTGCTGCTGCTGCTGCTGCGGGTGATGCCTGTTACACCAACAGCAGCACCACTCCACCAGCAACAGCGGCGGCAGTACTAGGCCCACTAGAGACCCTGCTAGCTGCCAGCAGCAGCAGCAGCAGCAGTGCTGCTAGCTTGCTGCCAGATATCCTGCTTGGCCTTAGGGGGCTATTAGGAGCTCAGGAGGCTGCTGGGGTGTTTGCAGCAGCAGCGCAACAGGCAGCAGCGCAACAGGCATGCGGTGCACGGCGCCCTCGCAGCTACAAGTCAATGGCAGGCACGCTTCCAGTCAGTATCAAGGTACGATAGAGGGGTCTGCCGGTTTCATGTTTTACGCTTATGAATGGTGTTATGCAGGGAGCCGCTGTTGCTGGTGCCATTTCTGCTTGTACGCAGCCTATTGACGCTGTGCATTTGCAACTGTCCAGCACAGTTTCTACACTAGTCTTTCCACTGCCACTCGGTATTCACGGATCCTCACACTCTGATCCAGCGCTAGCAGTAACTCTGCTACTCCTGCTGCTGCTGCTGCTGCTGATCCTCTGTGTGTTTGCAGGTGCACAGCACTCACCACAGCACAGTGCCTTCCCTCGACCTCTTGCTCAGTCAAGCCCTGCAGCAGCAGCTGCAGCACACAACAACAGCAGCAGCAGGCAGCAACAGCAACACCGCCATATTTCCATTCTACACACATTCGGCCTGCTTTGCTGGTTGCATGCAGCTCATCGCAAACGTGTTTGTTCTGGGAGACCCTGCAGCAGCACCTGCAGGAAGCGACTGCAGCAGCGAGAGTGACAGTGAGGACGGCGGCAGCAGCAGCAGCAGCAACTTCATCCGTACGTCTGATGCCAGCGCAAGGGTCCACACACTGCAAGACCAGCGTGCAGACGTTGCCGCAGGCCTGCTAGCAAGGGTCAGCAGCATGTTGAGCTCTGCTGCAGCTCACTTTGCTGACTCAGCAGCTGCAGCAGAGGGCTGGGGTTCAGACGGTGAAGGGTTCAGGGCAACAGAGGGTTTAGATGTTGTGCCGCAGCACATTGATGTTATGGTTGGTGGAGCAGCAGCATCAACAGGCACCTCTGTGCAGCTGCCAGGTGGCAGCAGCAGCAGCAACAGCAGCAGCAGTGCAGGTGCAAAGCCAGCAGCAGCAGCAGCAGCAGCAGCAGCAAGTCTGCTGCACTGCCAGCCTTGCTGCTTGGTGGCCAATGAGGCTCAGCAGCTGCAGCTGACCGTGGACATCACACTTGCAAGCTCTGACAGCAGCAGCAGCAGCAGCAGCAGCAGCGTTGTCCAGGTGCCGTGCCGGCTGCTAGCAGTGCAGCAGGGGCAGGTGTTAGTTGATGAAGATGTGACGGTTACACTGCAGCCAGAACAGGGAAATAACAAGGGCCGCGCTGTTGTTCATGTTTCGCTTCCTGGGCTAGCTGCTGGCCTAATGCAAGTGGTACTGCTGCCTGGATGCAAGCCGCCAACAGTGCCAGAAATCCATGACTCTTGCTCATCAGAGGATCAGCAGCTAGCAGCAGCAGCAGCAGCAGCAGCAGCACCAACAGGTGCAGGCTTGCTGCTGCTGCAGCCGCTGCTGGTGCTGCCAGCAGCAGCAGCAGCAGCAGAGCTGCAGGCATTTGGTCAAGCAGTTGCAAACGATGCAGCAGCATCGTGCATTGACACACCTCTTAGATGCACAGGCAACACCTGTGATGATGTTGCTGCTGCAGCAGGCTGGGGGGTGGTATCTGCATTGACAGTTGATGTGGCATACCTGCTATCAGCCGCTGATGAAATAACAACTACCAACAAGCTGGCAGCAGCAGCAGCAGCGGCAGCAGGTGAAGGGGCAGTTGATGCAAGCGCCGGGCTGGTGCCTGCTGGTGTTGCTGCTGTGCTGAGTCACATGGCCCAGCACCTGGCTGCCTGGCAGTGCTGGCAGCTGATGCACTTCCTGGTGGACGCAATGCACACAGCAGCAGCACCTGAGCTGGCACCAGCAGCAGCACCTGAGCCGGCTACAGCAGCAGCTGCAGCAGCAGCAGCAGCGTTTGAGCAGGCAGCACCAGGAGGAGAGTTGCTGGGTGTGGGAGGGTCCAGGAACACAGTGGAGGATGCTGTGCATCCAGAGTTTGAGTCAGCAGCAGCAACAGCAGCAGCTGCAGCAGCGGCAATGCAGCCTGCATCAGGGTCTACGGAGACTAGAGACATGCTGGCTGAGGTAGATCCAGCGGTAGCAGGCCCTAGCAGCAGCATGGCGCAGCACGTCGAAGGCATCACTGCAAGTGAAGTGACAGCAGCGCCAACAGCTGCTGTTGAATCTGAGCCAGAGACAAAGCCAAACGGCATCCTTCTGCACCGTCAATTCCCTAAGCTCCTGGCGCAGGGCTCGAACCCACGACCTTCCTCCTCCTAATCCACTGGCCTCACCACTGCGCCAGGTGGACGAGTTTTAAGGCATCCCGGGCAGTCAATGACATCACATTGCGCAATTTTTCAGCCACCGCGTACATCTCGCGAAACAGACCGAATCTCATCAAACAATGTCATGGTATCCCTCTGAGCAGAAGTGGCAGGACAATCAAACATCAGATGTGACAAAGACTCAACACCCTGACCACAAGCAGGACATGCTGTGTTAGAATCTGCTCTGCTACCCCCAAAATGACTGGTACGCTCATGCACACAAAGACAGCCCATTCGGACACGCATCAGCAACTCAATACCACGTGTTGGCGCACCAGAACACAAGAGTGGCCTAGCCCATTTGAAATGCATGGCATCAGCATGAGTAGGGTGCACATGCGTGATGTAACGACTCAATGTAGAGTGCTGCAGTGATTCACAAGCAACTCTGTCTGCATGCAACTTCCTGACCTGACGGTTAATATGATTCTTGCACGCACTAGCGCGATCGGCCGCCGCCTCAACATCCACACCATACTTGCACCCCTGTCACCGCTGACGTGACGTTGAAACACATTTACTTGCTGAACAGCAAGGCCATACCCGGGGGGGCTCATTCCAACAACACACACTGTGTTCAACCTGAATCACTCAGGTCTGAGACCTCAAACCCTTCAACACCTGCACATCACACCCAAGCCTCTGTCTCTTTGGTGCACCGAGGGGGCAGCAACCCAATTTCACAAACACGTATACACTGTGTACGTGTCCAACATTTATCATTAGTAAATGATACAGCAGACCAAAGGGCATGGCAACCTGAGGCCCTCAGCCATGGCATCGCTGGTTGCTGACAGCGCTGTAAACAGCTAGCACTGCAACCAACTACCTCATGAGGCTGATCAGCTTCAAGGCTCACCACAACTGTAGCAGACGGCTAAGTCCATGGCCAGGTGGAGGCAGGTTCCTCCCTGGTTCGAACATGGCACCGGGAAGCTACGGCGTAAGGCCTGGGATCTCCTCTCCGGTGCATCCGGTTTTGGGGCTAGAGCTGTTAGAACAAAACTGTCTTTGCTTGGCGCCCGACAGCATTATGGAGCTCGTCTGCCACAAGCAGGATAGCACCTGTAGAGCGACAGCTGTCAAGTCTCAATCCCAGCAGCCCCAAAACAACACTCATGAAGGAATCCCAACTTCGCTGGCTGGCGCATTGAAAGTTATTGAAGCATCCACAACATGTGGCAGGCAAGGACAGCCCATTTCAGAGAAAATTTGGTCTCAAACCCAATCAGGCGACTGAGGAGTTTGCTATCAATTATGACTGATGCTTGCAATGCTGATGGGCGACAAACAAGAGAGACCACCATCCCATAACTGCCCAGCCTGTGCACACCCACCCTACACCTCCATGGACAAGGCCTCTGTCAAACAAAAACACCATGTACTGAACACGATTCACAGGGTACAAGGTACAAACACAATGGGCCAGCCATGTTGATAGTAAAAACCCAGTCAGCTGCACACATCCTGCTCAATCACCAAAAACATCAGTGACTGGTGGGACCTGCTATTGTACAATACATGTCTGCGACGCCTCCAACCCTGTGTTGCTGCAGAGCAGCCCAGCCAGCCTGGCCAGGCCTGGGCCAGGCATGGGCCAGGCCTGGGCCAGGTGAAGGCAACACAGGGCCTGTACATGTACATACTGTTGCCCACATGTAAATCAGGTGATGAATGTGCAGATGTGCTCACGTACAAGTTTTTCAACCTTGTCAGCCAGGTCAGCGTCGCTAATTTTGGTTTTGCGGCCGTCCACTTCTCCTCGGTCCACGCCCTGGCTCTCAAAAGCTTCACGCAGCAGCTCTGCATGCCCAGTCAGCTGCAGCTCGCGGCCAGTCCCCAGTCGCACCGGCTTGAGGTCCTTCCAAGCGTCTGCCCATTCCTGCGCAAGCTCAGTGGCGTCTGTCTTGCCAACGGACTCCAAGTCCTGCCTCTGTACGTCATACAGCACCGGAATGGTCTTGGGCTCATTGCCGCCTTCGCCTGCCTTGCGCTCGCGCAGAGCCAAGTGCAGCTCTGCTAGGGGCCAAGGGCGCTTGGGGTAACTGGGACTCACAATGGCCACAAACACGCGGCAGCGCCTTGCCCATGCAGTGACTGACTTGCGCCACTCCATGCCGCCTCGCACAGACCTCGCATCAAGGAAGCAGGCAATGCCTGCCTTGTTAAGTTGGTTGTGCAGATGGCCGGCAAAGGTCCCGGCTTCTGGGTCGGCGGTGGTGTGGCTGATGAAGACAGCGTCATAAAGGGTGGTGTCAAAGACTGCACAATCAGCAACAGGCGACATCATATCAGCATGGTGTACAAAACGGCTTGTTCAGCAGTGCAAGCTCAGGCCCGGTCTCATTAGCCCTGGGTGGCACTGATGCACAGGGGGAGAGGGGGGGTGGGGACTCAGCATAAGACAGGAGGTCTGAAGGGGAAAGCCCTCGGCATGGAGGTGTCAGCATACACACAGCAGCAGCGGGCCCGTGGTCGGTCAATTTCAACGGGTTTGTAGGTGGGGTATGGCAGCCAAGCAGCCTCAATGGGATGTGTTGACCACTGCCCATGTGGATTTGTGACCCACTGCAAGCCTTTACTGTCACATAGTTCAGGACATTGCCTGAACCATGTACATTTACATACCAACCGCATCTGCAAGTACTGCTCAGTTGCCTTGCCGGGTACCCACCTGGTGGCGCAAATGATCTGAACATGAAGCGAGCTGCGTGAACGCGCCCATCTGCTGACCGCACTTGGTAGCCCACAGCCCGTGGGTCCTTCAGCGACAGCTTGGAGCCCTCGACCCGCCACTGTGTGCCCGCGGCAGCTGCATCAGCTGCACCCATAAAGCTGGTCAGCCCGGAAGGCTCCTTGGTGCCGTACAGATATGCAAAGCCACTGCTGCAAGGCTCTGCAGGTGCATCAAGCGCCTGCCAGGACTCTTCCAAACGTGGTGCTGCTCGCAGCCACTTAGCTTCATCGCTCTGTCCAGCCTTGATAGCACTACCCTGCAGGGCAACAATGCGCTGCTCCTCGTCCACCTGGACACTCCATTGCACAATGTGGAAGCCTGCAGTGGTGAGCAGGACAGAAGACCATCTCGTGAGAACAGAGCATTGGCATATGGTTTCCATCTCCAATGGACATGATGTTGCTGCCACCCCTCAAACAAACACCCACCACCTACCCGCAAGTGCACGTGACCATCAGCAAGAACGCCCTGCCGTCTGCAGCAACATGCCAGCAACACCGCCCTGTTAATCAGTGACAGAGGCGTCACTCATTGTAACAGGAGCTGTTACAATTGATGTATTGGACATTCATGTGTTATCACTCTTGCAGGAGTGAGGTCAGTCAATGTGACATTGTACTGCCTTGTTAGAACTACGCTGGCCTTGCCACGTAGGCGGTCATAGCTTGAAGAAGAAGAAGAAGAAATATGTTACAAGGTGAAAAAACGCGACTACGTCGCTACTGTTCACCACGAAGCTAAGAAACGTGAGACCAATAGGCACTGCGGTCAAAGACATGATCACTCTCAAACCAACATGATCACCCACAGTGCCATGTCAGTAGACTAGTAGGCAGCGGGTACTGTTTGCATCGCCCCATCGTCCCGCCTACGCTTAGCCACATAACATGACCATGTGGATAGTCAGATGGTGTGAATGACATGAGCATGCGCCCATCCACGGCTGGCACACCAAAAGCGTGTGCACATTAGATCAAAAGGTCTCACGGAAAATAAGGAAGCAAAGGGATTCGACAGACAAAGCGTGTACAGCTAGGCACCTGTGTACGTGAAGTACTGCAAGCACCGTAGCAGCGTACGCAGGGAAGTAGGACGGGGCAGGACCAGTGAGCAGCAAAAAGGGAATGTGTAGGCAAGACCGCAGCTAGTGACCGGACCTAACGTCTGACCACCCTCAGTCCAGTGCCCTGCTGCAGCACTACATGCCACGATATGAAAGGCTGCTGTGTCAAATCAGCTGTTCTGGCCCAACTAGGCACTTGTGCTGTAGCCGCAAATTCAGCCAATGCACTCCAAAAGGCTGCCTTGGCTGCTTTAACAGCCACTGTAGTAACTACATCAGCTGCAGGCACACCTCTAGACACAGACCACGCTGCACAACGGCCAATATTCATAGCATGAATGGCAGCCAAGCACACCATATCCCACACAAACCTATGCATCCGTACATGAGGCAAACACCCCAGCCACACTGCAGAACACGCAACACGCCCACCATCGGGGGGCATGCCTGCAGCCACCAGTTGATGCTCAACTTCAGAACGGATTGCAACTGCTACTGTACACTGCCAAAAGTGATGGCCTGCATCTGGCACTGCTGTACCACACGCAACACATGCAGCCGAAGGCAACTGCATGCGGGCCGCTGTGGGGAAAGCATTCAGAGCTAGGCGCCATGCTGTCTCCTTGTAGGTGTTTGGCACTTTCAGCTTCCACCACCTTTTCAACACAGCACAAACGGCTGGGGTACCCCCTGGAGGGGGTCCACCTGGCAGCTGACCATCAAGACTCAACACTTTCAAGGTGAACTCAGCATGTCTAGCACTGATAACATCATGCGCAGGCAGAGATTGCAACCTTGTGGCCGCCTTGACTGTCAGCTTTGCTAGCACCACCACACTACCACTGCTTAACCTCCATCCAAGCCCAGCACACAACCTACTCCTAACCCAAGCCAAGCTACCATCATCTACAGTAGGTGGGGCGATGCCTGCAGCTAAACAATCTTGCAACTCTGCACGCGCCGCTGCAACCCAACCAGGAGGCAAGAGGTTAATCAGATGCTGCACATGATCAATTGCCAACTGCCTGTCTGCATACTGCCCTCGGCTTCGCAGCCAAGGGCCATGAACCTCCCTGCCATAAGCATGCCGGCGAGCACTCAGCTCCCCAGGCAAGCTATCAACCCTGCGCAACTCATGCAATAACCACACAGCCTCACCAACTGAACGCAGCCTGGGCAGAGACAAAAGGCCTGGTGCCACAACAGATTCCAAACCAACGGCTACCTCACGCTGCTGCCCAAACCAGTCCCACGACTCTCTATAGACAGCTAGCGGGTTAGACCACAAAGGGGCATGCCAACACCAAGGACCAGGATCCCAAATGTCTCCATCCACATGCTCTAACGGGGGCAGCGCCCGCAACCCTATTGCCAAAGAACGCAATGGGGCCGGCAGAGGCTGCTCTGCCCCTGAAGGGAATAACCACTGCCGCGAGCACAATGCAAACTGCCACACCCCAGCATCAGGGGCTGATCTCAACAACTTACCCACTAGTGACCTGCCCACAACCAACCAAGGTGTCTCCCCTTCCCCTAACAGTTGCACTGCCTCCACAGCTAATCGGGCTAGAAGGTGTTGACGCACAGGCAACAGGCCAAACCCACCCTCCGTAGGATGTGCCGCCATGCACTCCTGTGGAATGCCTGGCGGCCGGCGTAGGTCTCCTGCAGGTCCCAGCCCCGCATCCACCAATGCTGAGACCCACCTTTGGAGAGTGTCAGCATGCTGCTGTGGCAGTGAGCCTGTGAACTGTGCACCATATAATAAAGTGGACAGTGCATATGCATTAGCTGCAAATGCCCTACCAAATGCTGAAAGGTTGGGGATTTTACTTATGCTCTGCAACCTGTCATGCACAACCTGCATCCTCTGCTCCCAATTCACACCAACAACCCCACTACCACCAAAGAGAATCCCCAAGCTTTTCGCCTGGCCGACAACCCCAAGTTCTGTGCCTGGTGGCGGGGGCAGTTGTGCATCAGCAGCGTGGCCCATGCGCAGATAATGCGACTTCCTGGGCTGCATATGCTGCCCGGAAGCGGCACCAAAAACATGCATGCTCTGCTCAAACGGCCCAGCATCTGCCTCCCCTTCAAGCAAGGGTTCGGCATCATCTGCATATTGTGTTGCTGTCACCCGGGTTTCCCCAATCGTGACCCCAACCCCTGCCTGCTGCAAATGACAAAGCAAAGCTTGTCCAATAAAAAGGTAAATGAGGGGAGCCAAAGGGCAACCTTGCCGCACCCCGCACTGCACTGATAAAATGAGGACTTGAACCCATTCACAACAGCACAACTGTAAGTGTGAGTAAGCAACAATTTCATCCAAGCAACAAACCCATCCCCACACCAAGTGCAGTTGCCACAGAGTACAAGAACTCCCTTGATAGGGTATCATATGCCTTACGGAAGTCTAGAAAGGCTGCTATGGCCGACCGCTGCTCTTCTTTGAGCCATGCAGGCAGCAATTGCAACAAACGTATGCTGTCACCAATATGTCTGCGATGCAGGAATGCGCACTGTGCAGGATCAATGAATGCCTCTGCAACAGTCAGCAGCCGATTGGCCATCACTTTGGCTAATAGTCGATAGTCATAGCACAACATCTGTAAAGGCCTATAAGAATCAACATCCACCACTTCCCCACCAGGTTTCAACACAGGGATCACCACCCCATCCAAAAAACCCAGCGGGCACGTGTTTGTTGTCCCCATGGCAGTATACAGGCGTGCCAAAATAGGTGAGAGTTGCTGCCTAAACTGTCTGAAGAGCTCACCCGGCATACCATCCAGCCCAGGGGCTTTGCCAGGAGCAGTGCCACGAATAGCCTGCTCCACTTCAGCCGCCGTAACTGTAGTGTCCCCAGCACTTCAGCACACGCATCAGACAACTTGTTGGACAGGGTAAACACTGCAGTTAGGACCTGTTGCTGTGCTGCAGGTTGCACTGATGGCGCAGTGCTAATCTGTGCATACCTGCGAGCCACAATTTCTGCAAGCATAGTCCCATGAACCACCAAGTGTCCTGACCTTGGTTCACGCAGACCTGCTATGAACCCTGCAGCCTTTGGGGGCCGCAGAATTCTAGTCATAGCAGGCCCAGGAAGCTCCCCTGCGTGCACCCACTGCTGTTTGCGTACCTCTCGTGCATGAGCTTCATCTGCAGCCTGGATACGGGCAAAAGTCGTGCGAGCAGCTACCACTTGCTGCAAAGCTGCTGGCAAGTTAGCGTCTGAACACACTTCAACTGCCCTGTGTGCTGCCGCCAGCGCTGCTGCTGCCGTGGAACGCTGCTGTGCTGCACTCTGTCCTGCTCTCCGTTGTTTGGCAGCTTGGTTCAACTGGCATACCTTTGCAAACAGTTGCTGCTTAAAAGTAGGCCACCACTGTACCACCGCAGCATCTGTTTGTGGCACCTGCTGCGTTGTTAGCCACTCTGCCAGCTGGTCCTTGCATGAAGTGTCATCTAGAAACTGAAGACGCCAGCGGGGCAGACCAGGACCGAAAACACCAGGCCCCTGCGGCACCATCTGCATGACCACAGGATTGTGGTCACTACCAGACGGGAGCCTGTCTGCATGTCTGCAAGTTATCACCTGCGGCAGCATCTCTGCACTGACATACACCCTATCCACCCTTGACGCCCCAACGGGGTGTATGTAGGTGAAGGCCCGGCGAGCAGGGTACTTTGCTCGCCATGCATCCACCATGCCTGGCAAACATTGCTGCCACGCTGCTGCTGGGGCACTGTCTCGTGTCGCTGACGCCACATCCTCCCGCTCCTGGCCCTGCTGCTGCTGCTGCTGCTGCTGCTGCTGCTGCTGCTGCTGGCCCTCCTGCTGCCGCTGCTGCTGCTGCTGCTGCTGGTCAGGGGGCTGCTGTTGCTGCACACGCCGCCGGTCTAAAAGGGTATTGTGGACAAAGTTGAAGTCACCCATCACCACCAGGCCTCCCGCAGGCGCTTGCTGATGCCAGTGCCGCAGGGTGCTCTGAATCATGGAGACATTCCTAGAGTATTGGGAAGCATCAAAATACGCTGCCACAACATCAAATGCCCGCCGGCCCCACTTGAGTGGAACCCGCAGCAGCCTGCCTTGCCCGGGGCCATGCCCAGGGTTCGGCATAGCCTCCCCCCGGACCTGAAGCTTGCCACTGGCCAGCAGGCTGCTGCGGATGATCACTGCCACCCCTGCTCGCTGCCGACCAGTCTGCTCTACAGCTATGCACCAGAAAGCCTTCCACCCTGCTGCATGCAACTGTTGATCCAGCCTCACCCGCATCTCAAAGCCCACATGGGTGTCAACAGCCGCCACCACATCCAGCTGTAGAGTCTGCCACAAGGCCAGCAACCCTTCGAGCTTAGCCGCCAACCCATTGACATTGTGGCAGCCCAGGCGCAGCGTGGCTGCTCTGGACATTACAAGGTGTAAGAGGGGGGGGCACAGGTTGGGACAGGACCCACCTGTGCGTCTACTGCAGTGGCAAACTTCTTCTGCGCTGGGCGGCCGGTCTGAGGGCGCACGCGTGTCGTACTCGAGCGCTTAGTACCTGCCACTGCCAGGGGCTGCAGGCGTTGCTGCTGCTGCCGCTGCTGGTGGGACCGTTTGGGTGTTGTTGGGTTGTTGGCACACTGTAGCTGTTGCTGTTGGTGGTGCTGCAATTGTTGCTGCTGCTGCTGCTGCTGCTCCTGTTGCTGCTGCTGTGTGGCATTGTCCCCGCTAGCATCAGTTGCAGCTGCTTCAGGCGCGGCAGGCTCTGCTGCAGCCTGGCGCTCCACTGCCACCCCTGCTGCCGCTGTCCCTGCTGGCACATCATCTGCCAGTGTGGCATGCGCTGCTGCAGCCTCATCCCCGGTCGCTGGTACGTCCTCTGCTGCCGCTGCTGCTGCTGCTGCTGCTGGTGCTGGCAGGTCTGTTGCTGCCATGCCCCCGGCTGCCTCCGTTCCTGCTGCTGGCTCAGCAGCTGCCTGTGCTGTAGGCGCTGCCACAGCCTTTTCCCCAGCCGCTGGTGCACTCTCTGCTGCTCCTGCCGCTGCTGATGGTGTTGGTGGCACTGCTGCTGCCCCACCCACTGCTGCTGCAGCAGCAGCATCTGGTGCTGCTGCTGCTGGTGCTGGTGGCACTGCTACTGCCTCACCCCCTGCTACTGCAACAGCAGCATCTGGTGCTGCTGCTGCTGGTGTTGGTGGCACTGCTGCTGCCTCAAACACTACTGCTGCAGCAACAGCATCCAGGGCTACTGCTACTGGTGTTGGTGGCACTGCTGTTGCCGCACCCCCTGCTGCTGTAGCAGCAGCAGTTGGTGCTGTTGCTGCTGTTGCTGGTGGGACGGCTGTTGACCCAGACTGTGCTGTTGCTGGCACTGCAGGCTGGTCCGCTGCTGACCCCGCCGCTGCTGGCGGTGCTGCTGCTGCTGCTGCTGCTGCTGCTGCTGCTGCTGCATCCTCCTCATCATGAGGCTGCTGCTGTGGTTCCCAGTGATCTGGCCGTCCCCAGCGTGCATGCCGCTGGCGGGCTGCTTGAAACTGCTGCTGCCAGGTTGCCAGGTCTGTGCTGACGCGACCAGAGACCTCCCGCATGACCACATGCAGGTGGCTGCCATCTGCCAGTGTGACATTGACCGTGCTGGGTGCACTCCCTGTGCATGCAATGACCAGCCGCACCCTGCCTGTCAGGTCCCTGCCCTGGCCATCCTGAGCCCACACTGCACTCACCACTGGCAGCTGCTGCTGCTCCATCGCTGCCTTCCAGACCTCCGGTTGAATGCCCTGCACGCCTTCCAGCTCAAACACCCTGACAGGGCCGTTATCAATCCATGCTTTCAGGGGTGAGAGGGCATTGCCTACCAGCACTTGCCCTGTCTGCGGATCCAGCAGTTTGCACACCTCTGCCATGCTGTCAGCTATGAGGTCAGTGCCCAAGTAGCAGGCTGTGTAGGTGCCGCCACTGCCATCTGGACGCTGCTCATCACGGTATTCTGTGCGGAGGTTGCCTGTGCCCATTGCCAAGCCACTCCCCTGCCCAGCTAGCTCATGGACTAGCTCATGGAACGCCTGCACTTCATGAGGTTGCGGCTCAGATGCGTCTGAGCCGCAACCTCATGAAGTGCAGGCGTTCCATGAGCTAGTCCATGAGCTAGCTGGGCAGGGGAGTGGCTTGGCAATGGTCATAGCTTACGGCTAGGCCTCAGGCTTATCATTGGATAACACAAATACTTTCCATCTACACTTCCATACGCGTCTATTACTCAGTGCTGCTATAGTTGGAAGCTGAGACGGTACTCGCGGTCTGTAGTGCACTGGTAATGCTACAGACTTTAAATCTGGATATCCAGCCAGACGCGAGTTCGAACCCTTGTGTGGGCGCATCGCTCGGTCTTGAGGCCCGGGCTCCTCTTCTGTGGGGAGGAGTGTAACGGGATCAGTGCCCTCGTCGGACTTATATGGGCGAAATCCCACCTAATAGCATTGCCTATTAGTGGTTCCCGTTACACTCATAGTGTTCAAAAACCTCTGTTGCGACTTCTGCTGCGACCTGCACAGTCACAAAGATCACCTGCATGTGCTTGTTCAAGTTGAGAGTTTGTACAGCCAGAGCTGTTCAGCAGCCTGCCTCCTTGCCAGTTGGAATAGGAGCTTGTCATGGCCAGCTCAATGACTTCAGCCAGGGTCCGGTGCTCTGCAGGCAGGTTTCACAGGGGTGGTCAAGGGGCCAGGTTTGAACATGTCTCTGGTGTGGTCAAGGGGGATGTAGCGGTCCTATACACACTATTCACCTGCACCCGAGCTGCGCCACCTGTGCTACAATTGAGACTGAGAACAATGGCAGAGAAACTGTCTCAAAGAGAGTAAGCTTGCAATACACATGTAGGATAGAGGCGCACCTGTCAGATCGCAGAAGCGAGCGAAGTCGGTGGCCGCCAGTTTGGCACATGCGTCGCTTTTGCTGGACACCACCTGCTGGAAATGGAGCCGCTGCTTGTCCTGATGGAGCTGGTGGAGAATGTATCTCCACCGAGCACCATCCAGGCTGGTTTCCTTGATAGTGTCTGTGAGCTGGCTCCAGAACAGATCCCATGACACCTCATCACGATTCCCCAGCGTTTGAAGGTACCAACCCACAGCAGTCTTGGAGGGAAGCTGCTCATCATCAGTGAACATGTCTGGCCGGCCACGCAGGTCTTCCAAGACATTCTGGAAGGTGAGCAGCACAGCAACATGCAACCAACGTGTTGTTGGAGGGCCCCTCCAGGCCGGGCAACATCATCACAGCACGTTGTGCTATCACAACGCTCAATGTTGGCTAACAACCAACAGACCACTGGTAGCTGAGCTGTCCTCCCCCTGCCATGTGTGGCATGCAGTGCATTTCCCCCAGGATGGAAGCCTTGCAGTTGTGCAGCACTGCTGGTGAAGCATTGATCCTTTTAGACATGGTCAAACTCAAGCACCATCCTGAGAGCTGTAGCCACCACCCACCTTTGCTGCAGCCTCGTCGAATTGCCCCTTCAAGCTTTTGCCAACAGAGCTGAGGAGGCCCGGCAGCCCCTTGCAAGCTGCAATGATGTCGTACACAACACCTTCCAGGCCCTCTGGAAGTTTGGCAACGTCCGCTTTGTGGCAGAGCAGCTCAACAGCAGCTGTGTAGTCGAGTGGCTGCAGCATCCAAGTGTATAGATGGCGGTATACCTGCCAGGGCAGCAGTAGAAGGTGGGGGTGTGAGTACGTTGTGTGCACTGCAGCGCAAACACAACCTGGTGGTTTGAGGTGGAAAGTCAGCTTGTTTGTGTATGTCATTAAGACAACTGCCAAAACAGCTGCCTATATGCCCTTGAAATACAAGGCAGGCTGGCTGCTGTTGCGCACCTGCCACCACACGTTGCTGCGAGGCATGCCCAGCTCTGAGCTTGTGATGATCACACAAGTGGTCTTTGGCCATGGCCCTGGTGGCAGCAACGCGTCCAGCTCATCAGCCCCGCACACGTTGTCAAGCACATACAGGACATCACCATGCTGCATGCGCTCTTGAAGTTTGTGGAGGGTTGTGGCACTGGGTTCAGCGTCCAAAGAGTCATCCAGCCCCATTGCAAGCTCCCTCAAGGCCTGCTGGCTGTCACCCTTCTGCGCCTTGACAAGGATTCGGTCATGGAATCTGGCGGCAAGCCGGTCGACCAGCAGTGAAGCCAGCGCGGTGCGTCCACTATCATCTGCAAGGCAAGACATAGGAGAAATGGTGCAGTTCTGTGTTGCAGGAAGCCCACGGCAGGGTATACGCTCAGCGATTGCCGGATGACAAGGAGGACAAAACAAGCTCGTGCTACTAGCAATTCAGTAGGGACCTGAACCACTTCATGCCCAACCCACACATACGTGCCGCACACAAAACCCTTCTGCTCATTTGATACATTTCTGCTATCAGCTGCTGCCCACTGCTGGTTCTGGCTACACAACACACACCTGGCCCATGCAGCCACAGCCCTGTCATGCCGCTGCGTGCAAGCCTCTCCTCCAGGATGTCTGCCTGCTCATCAAAGCCAGACAACGCTCCACTGGCATGTGGGAGGTGGTGCAGTGCTGCTTTGACCACAACGCGTGCAGCCTGCCACCACCAGTCCTTGCCAACTCCGGCTTCAAGGAGTCTCACTCCATTAAGGTCATGAAGCTGCTTGATGTTTGCTGCCCAGCGCTTGGCATCCACCACTGCTTGACGCTCTGGTGGTAACTCCGGCAGCTGTGCCGCCCAGAACTGCTCCACCTTCTCGTGGCCCAAGCTAGCCGGTGACTCCAGAAACACTGGGATGATGGTAGGCTTGAAGCTCCGTGGCTGGTCCATCCCATTGAGGGCCACGTCCAGGTCTTGCATGCACCAGAAGCGCCGCGTGTAGGTAGGACTCGCAAGCACAACAACAACAGCACTGTAAGCTGCTGCTTTCAGAAGCTCCTGTTGCCATGCGCTGCCAGGCTTCAGAGAGGTGTCGAGAAACACATTCACACCGGCTGCTTCCAGTGCAGGCTTCAGGACGGAACTGGCAAACACGGTTGCATCCCAGTCTGCTGCGTAGCTAACAAACACTTGACGCAAAGGCTCCGAGGGAGCTTCAACGGCCATTTGTACGTGTTTGGTGGCGGATATTACGTTTGCACGAGGTCCTCGCGGTTGAGCTGTTGGCAGCGATCGCTGCAACCTGGCGAACTGAAGAGGACTGCGCAGGTGCATGTGGCATACATATACAAATAGAAAAGGCAATAAATAATCCAAATAAATTTGAGTTATTGTATGTGGTGCTGTGTGCAGTGAGTAAGGGGCTTGCAAACGAGTGTTACGCCTCGACCTCTGCACGTGGTCACGTGGCACTGTTATTTGGTGAATTCTGCTGCTCTGGGGTGCTACTGCTTGCACAGTATGTTAGTGAAGCTGCACTGTACCCATGGCGTCACTGGCTGGCTGATCAGGCCCTGCAGTGCTGCTGTGCTAGTGCTGTGCCGCTGCTGCTGCTCTGGGCTGTGTAGCTGTGTGCACTGTATGGTTGCATTTCGCTGCCGTTTCTGCTGTTCATTGCGGATCAGTCTTTTCGCACCACAGGCAGCTGCTGCGCGTGTGCACCTGGCTTCATTGAATACAGTTGGTTGAGAACTGCCAACACACACACACACACACTGTCCTGGAAACATTCATCTTGTGTGATCATGCTGATTTCTGGAGGAAAAGTTTACTAGCACTCTGGAGCCGGCGCTGAAAGCAGGTATGTGGCCTGCAGGGCAGCTGGCATGCAAGCTACTGAGGCAGTGGGGCTGGCAGCTGTGTCTTGCTGTAACTGCCTCATGCAGCTGGTTGCTAAGCCAATATTGCTGCTTGTGTGCACAGTATGGTGTACTATCTGAAGCCTGGGATCTGTGGTTTGTACCTGCTGCAGTTGAAAGGCAAAATGCATATCCTACTTTGCAGCTGCAGTACTTTGCCAGCAATACAGCCCTGCTGCTGCTGTTTCAGGGTATTGTGCATCAAGTGCATGCCCAGTTTTTTTATGGTGTAGCTGATTTGCTGCTGCTGCTGCAGGCTGTGCAGCTCAAAACAGGGTTCATCAGTACGTTGATTTCAGGGCAGCGTACTGTCCAAAGTACGTGAAAGTACGTACTAGTACGCGTATTGGGGGAGTACGTGGCTTTAGTACGTGGTCTCTGCCTTGCAGTCACACGTACTGCCTTGTCACTCACATGTTAGACCACCAAGCGGCATCCTAGAGGGCCTACGCCATAGTGTAGGCATTATATATATTACGTACGCAGTTTGAAACCCTGTCGCACACCAATTGACACAGCATGAGCGCCGACTCGCCAATTGCGGTTGATGAGCTCAGCAGCAACCCAACAGACCACTTCAAGGTCCTAGAAACGCTCAATCACGGCCAAAAGCACTTTAAGTGCAACTACTGCAACCTCCAATTCAAGGGCACAGGCACTCGCTGTTATGTGCACCTGACTGGTGAAGGCAGCGGTGTTTCAGCCTGCACAGCAGTGCCAGAGAACGTGATCACCTGCAACAAGGCCGCCAAGACCAAGAAGCAGGCAGACAGCAACAGAAAGCGTCAGGCTTCAGAAGCTGCTGCAGAAAGCAAGCGCCAGCGACGTGAGAGTGTGCCAGGCGGCAGCAGCTCAGTGCCAACTGGCAGCGGTGGTGGCTCCGTTCGCTCCAGCTAGGTGAGGCTTGCAATCAAGCCTGGGACTGCAGCGTTTGCTGTCTGCTGTTACAGCAGGTTGTTATGTTCTGTTGCCGTGGAATTGGACTGCATGGCCCATTATTGCTGCCACTGGTGACCACCATTGCTGCCGCTGCTGCTGCTCCTGCCCGCTGCTGTGGCTGCTGCCCACGAGATTGGCAAGGCTTTTGCCCGCGCTGACAAACAGGCTATTGACAGGGCCCTGGCTGACTTCATTTTTGCAGAAGGCCTGCCCCTTCGCACAGTGCAGAGCCCCTTCCTGCGCCAGTTCATTCAGGCAGTCCAGAAGGCGCCTGCCCCCTACACTCCACCTGCCTACAACACCCTGCGCACCAACCTGCTGGATGATGCCAAGAAGCGCGTCACAGAGAGCTTGCGGCCCTGAGAGCAGCGGCTGCAGGAGACAGGCGGCACCTTGTGCTCTGATGGCTGGAGTGATGCCGCAAACAGGCCCCTGCTGAACGTGCTGGCGGTGAACCCCAAGGGCGCCAAGTTCCTGACAGCGGTGAACACCAGCGGCACTGTCAAGTCTGCTGAGTTCATTGCTGCATGCCTCATGGAGGCTATTGAGGAGCAGGGCCCTGACAATGTGGTGCAGGTGAGATGCAAAGCAGCTGGGCCATGCCTCAAGTAGCAGATGCAGTGTGCAGGTGCGGCAGGAGAAGCGGAACTGGCAGTGCACAGACAAAATTGGTTCCCTTGTCAGGCAACCTACAACTTGTGCACCAGGTTTAAGTACGAAGGCAACTCAATGCTGCTGCTACTGCTGTTGCGCTGCTGCTACTGCTGTCATTTTGCTGCTGCTGCTGCTGTTGTGTGCATGCACAGGTTGTCACTGACAACGCGCAGGCCTGCCGTGCAGCTGGTGCCCTTATTGAAGCACAGTACCCTCACATCACGTGGTCGCCCTGTGTGGCACACGTGTGCGACCTGGCGCTGGAGGGCATCTTTGCCCTGTCCTACTTCAAGGAGGTGCACAGCAACACCAAGGGCTTTGTGGGCTTCATCAACCACCACCACCACACCCTGGCAGCATGGCGGCAGCACCAGGCAAATGCAGAGGGCAGTGTGCTGCAGCTCATCAAGGTGAAGGTGAGGGTGAGGCCGAGGGGGTGAGGGTGAGGGAGAGGAGGGAGAGGAGGGGGGCAGCTGTGAGGTTGAGGGGTGAGGGCAACGTGTAGCTGTGTAACCACAAGCACCAGCCTGGCTTTTAGGGGAGTTCCCACAGTACAGCGTACTTTGCACCGTACTACAGCGTACTCTGTCTCAGCCGCCACGTACTCTAGCGTACTACGCACTACGTACTACGTAGTGATGAACCCTGGCTCAAAATAACACAACAGTAGTGTTCTTTGCAATTTGTCAACCCTTCCTGGCCAGCAGCACAGTTTGCAGCAGACAGCAGAACTTGATTAGTAATGTTGCGCTGCAAACTGCAGTGGCATTGAATTTCAGCTGCTGTCTGCTGGTGTGCATTACAGCAGCAGTGTGTACCAGGTGGACCTGCAGTGCTGCTACTGAATTTCACGAAGCAACAGCACAGTAAGGCAACGTATGCAAATATAATCAAATATTGTGTGCAATTGTTTGCAGGGTCGCTTGCAGCACAATTGCACCTGCGTTGTCTGCCTCAACGCTTTGGACACTTTGGCTCATCGGCTCACCTGGCTGACTCTCGCTCCCCAGTCGTGGCTAGCTGCTTCACAGAAAGGTACGTCGCAGCTGGTATAATGGTTGATATATTAGCAGTGCTGCAGCTGTCTGAATCGGCGTTGGCTCAACGAGTCGCACACTTCCGTCGTTTGAACGGGCACACAAACGTCACTGTATGCGACTGCTTTTCATATCAGTATACGTCTTGATGAACTTTGTTCACGTAGCTACAACAACAACAGTATTCATGCTTCCGGCCAGGCAGGCCAAGAGGCATGCCAACTAACGCCTGTCACAGCAGCACAGCAACATGTGGCTGTCAAACACCACAGATAATTAAATGCAACATAAGAAGCTCAATCAACACTGCAGCATGTGTGATCAAGCTTACCGTAGAAAGTGACTCACTACACTACTGCTGCTCATGTACACAGGCAGCATCAAGTGTTGCGCTTTATGCACAGGGTCATTTTCAGCACTTGAACACTATCACAACATTCATATCACATACTATACTACAGTATGGACCTGCACAGATGTGAGGGCAACGGCAGCCTCGTGTTGTACTTGGATGGAGACGTGGTTGCCCTCACGGACCACCTGGAGCGCAGCCTGGTGCAGCCCTATGAACAGCAGCGGGGCTGGGACATTGTGTGCCAGTGCGACGAGAACATTGGCAACGACAAGGCATGTGCTGCTGATGCCCGCAGAGGTGTCGAGTTGTGCCCAAACATGTGCACTGGGGTGATGCTACTGCGCAACAGTGCACGGCTCAGATGCATGCTGGAGTATGATCGCCATGTGCCCATCGCAGTCTTGAACGGGTTCGACAACAACGACCAGACATACATCAACATGTGCTACAACCAAGGAGCGCTCGTGTGCCTGACGTTTCCCAGGCACGTGTGCCCTAATGGGCTGTTTGCATCAGCAATTCCAGCAGGCGCAGCCTTGCTGCACTACAACTTCATGGTGGGACCAGAAAAGCGCAGCAACATGCAGCGCAATAAGCACTGGCTGGCGGCCGCAGACGGACAGCCACTCGCCGAGTCTGACAGTGCGTCACGTCAGAAGGCTTGAATTCAAACTCAGAACAAGATGCATCGACAAGAGGCACATCAACTCAGTAGGCAGCAGCTACAGCATGGCCTGATCAAAAGTGGACATGGCCCTCTGTATTCCAGCTTGTTTCAGCTGGCTTGGCTGCGCTTCGGCTTCTTTTGCTTGCGACGATCCACAAACTGTGTGGGCATAATAGAGCAACACAGACATTTCACAAATATATGTTGTCCACTTTTACGTGGCGGTTGGT
The DNA here is from genome assembly GCA_902809745.2 of Tetradesmus lagerheimii. Lineage (NCBI taxonomy): Eukaryota > Viridiplantae > Chlorophyta > Chlorophyceae > Sphaeropleales > Scenedesmaceae > Tetradesmus > Tetradesmus lagerheimii. The sequence continues at coordinate 17,931 of CADDIJ020000408.1, read as the reverse complement.
GTAAACCTCTACCCTACAGGCGTGGGCAGCATCGCTCGGAGGACACCCGATGGCGTCTAGTGGCCTGGATATAGCTTTTTCGGTACATTTGAGTACATATCATGCTGGCAAGAGGCGCGTTCGTGACGCTTCAAACTGCCGCTAAACCTCGAACCTACAGGCGTGTAGGGTAGAGGTTTAGCGGCACCTGGATGTACGCCGCTGGCTTCTCGCTTCATTGAAGTAGCTTTTGTAGCGCATCAAAAACCTCAAGGTGCTGCTGTAGAGCGCGTTCGACACTCTTCAAGAAGCTCCGATGCTAAACCTCTACCCTACAGGCGTGGGCAGCATCGCTCGGAGGACACCCGATGGCGTCTAGTGGCCTGGATATAGCTTTTTCAGTACATTTGAGTACATATCATGCTGGCAAGAGGCGCGTTCGTGACGCTTCAAACTGCCGCTAAACCTCGAACCTACAGGCGTGTAGGGTAGAGGTTGAGCGGCACCTGGATGTACGCCGCTGGCTTCTCGCTTCATTGAAGTAGCTTTTGTAGCGCATCAAAAACCTCAAGGTGCTGCTGTAGAGCGCGTTCGACACTCTTCAAGAAGCTCCGATGCTAAACCTCTACCCTACAGGCGTGGGCAGCATCGCTCGGAGGACACCCGATGGCGTCTAGTGGCCTGGATATAGCTTTTTCAGTACATTTGAGTACATATCATGCTGGCAAGAGGCGCGTTCGTGACGCTTCAAACTGCCGCTAAACCTCGAACCTACAGGCGTGTAGGGTAGAGGTTGAGCGGCACCTGGATGTACGCCGCTGGCTTCTCGCTTCATTGAAGTAGCTTTTGTAGCGCATCGAAAACCTCAAGGTGCTGCTGTAGAGCGCGTTCGACACTCTTCAAGAAGCTCCGATGCTAAACCTCTATCCTACAGGCGTGGGCAGCATCGCTCGGAGGACACCCGAAGGCGTCTAGCGGCCTCGATATAGCTTTTCCGGTACATTTGAGTACATATCATGCTGGCAAGAGGCGCGTTCGTGACGCTTCAAACTGCCGCTAAACCTCGAACCTACAGGCCTGTACGGTCGAGGTTTAGCGGCACCTGGATGTACGCCGCTGGCTTCTCGCATCATTGAAGTAGCTATTGTAGCGCATCGAAAACCTCAAGGTGCTGTCGCGGAGCGCGTTCACGATGTTTCGAACTGCACTGAGCGGCAAAGTTGATGGCCTTTGTTTGACCTGGCAGAAGTCGATGGATATTCTGCCAGAACTAGAACTCATTGTTTAGTCATGGAAACAACAACAGCAGCAGAACCATGCAGCAGTCCAGAGCAGCAGGAAGCCGCAGAGAAGCAGTGCACTTTAGGGACAGGCGCACAGAAAGCCTCTAGGACCGTCTGTGCAATTGTATTAGATGCGTAAGTGACTTATTTACACAATTGCAATTGCCCCGCAACTGCATCAATGCTGTTGTGTGCATTATACAATTTCACAGTGGGTTAACCGACGGTAGACCAGGAGGTCAACCACCTGCTTTAACGCCACGCAATATGCTTTATCTTGATTTATCAAATACCTAGCAGGAGTTACAGACGCGTCAGAACTGCAGTACTGGACATTCATCAAAATCATAACCAGTAGCGTGCCTTGGTGACAGATGACCCTGCCAGCTTTAGCCAATTTGACTCCAGTTGGCAATGATTCAAGCAAGTTGCTTTCGCATGTGCGCAGTACACTGCCACCAGATGGCAAGTAGCGAGCGTATGCTGCTGCACAGAAGGCAGCATCACGCTTAACCAGCTGCTCAGCACTGTTGTGATATGCACCAGTGTCATGGCAGGAACCATCTGCCTGAATCAGCATTCTGTGCTGTGCATGCAAGAAATCAACCCGGCCATGCCACCACTCTACTGCTACCTGCTCGCACATGCGGTTGCATCAGCCCAGCCTGTATAGCATGCCAGCCAGCTGCTGCTCACTTGCCCACAGCACCTGCTGGTCTGTGCCAGCCAACTCAGCCACCACAGATGCACACTGCTTGCATCTCAATGAATTTTCAGTAACTGCTCGCGGCTCACACAGCTTGAAGTGCTGCACCCCTGGCAGGCAGCCAGTCAGGCCCAAGTACAGTTGCCGCCCGCGCATGCCAGGGGTGATTTATCTGGGCATATCTTCACAAAGGTTGATGTAAGGGTGTCCCTCAGCATCCACTTGCACATCCCAGTTCAGCTCCTGTGCTGCTAACAGTGCTGCTATCTGCCCCGGCTGCAACTTCTGCACCTGCAGTTGAAGAAAAAAAACACAGAGTTGGCAAAGAGCATGACGCAAATGGAGTTTATTGACTGCAGGAGGGACATTGCAGTCAAGGCCAATCAGCAGCAGGCAGCACACGGGACAACACCCCTCTACTGCTTTGACAATCCCAATGTACACATTGGCGATGACGCTGCAGGCCCTAGCTGCCATTGGCATCAATGAGAACCAGCTGCTGCGCATTGCACCATATTTACCTGACTTCAACAGGCCCATTGAACATGCATTTGGCACCCTCAAGGCTGCCTTCCGCAGCTATCTGTATACTCATGGCCTGCTGTCTGGAGCTGGCATAGCGGCGCGCACGCTGCAGGATATACTGTATGATTGTTTCATGAAGATAACAGCTGCTTCTGTGATGGCTGATGCTGTAAAGCTGCCAGACCTATGGGATGTGGTGCGCAGCCCTCTAATGAGGGCGTTTGTGTGCCGTGACAACAAGAGGCGCAAGGGCACTGCTGGTGACTGGCCCAAGAAAGATGAGCGCTGATGTTCTGTTATGCTGCTGCTGGGCAAACACAACCTACTGCTGCTTGCTGCAAGTAAAACAACCAGCAGCTATGGTGTGGGTGGTTTTTTCTAATCCCTGGATGCTCACCTGTCTAACAGCTCCTGCACTGGTTGCGGTCCTGTGTGTGCGCACTGTGAGGCGCCTTTGCCTTAGCGCTGGCATGCTGCTTGTGGGTGGTTACAAGTATGTGCTGATCTGTAAGCAAGCATGGCCAGGTGCAATCTTCAATCGCCCCACATATTGATACGAGGGATTATCTGTGCCTGTTGTAGCTTATGGTGTATGTTGCTTGTGGTGTATGTAGAGAGTTAGGTGCATATTCATCAAATGCTTTTCATGTTTGGCCCTGGCTGCAGGACTGCAGGTCACACCGCAAGACATGTTTGGAGATTTGCGGGCTGCCGCATGATGCGCAGCCAAGCAACTCAGCAGCACACATGCGCGACACTGCACCATGTGCAGAGGGCTGCAACGCCTTACCACATTGTGACAGCAGTAACTGCTGTCGACCATGAGAGTGAACTCAATGATGAGACCGCTCAGCGCTCAGAGCTGATGTCGGTCTTGAGAGAGGTGTTGCAATGCTGGTTGTCACTACTTGTATGCACTGAAGGCGTCAGCCCTTGCCTTGATCATTGAGGTTTGCAGAGGCATGCCGCATGATGCTACAGTGTGGTATCCTGCCACGACAGGATCGGTTCACTCCGCATGCTTTTGTGTGAAACAGCAGCAGCACTTGGTAGCGTTGCATTATAGTGACAGGCTCTTGAAGAGGGGTGCCTGGGGTCAGAAGTTGCGACCTCCTGTCAACTACATTTTTTTCATTCAATGAACTTGGAGTTGCGTGACACGTGTGGTACGCTGCGTGGCACCTTGCATGCTTGTTGTCACAACCTGTAACATGTCCAGTACACCACCACTAGGCCACATGTCCAGTACTGCTTTTTGGCAAGCCCCACTGGTGACCACTCCGAGTAGCCGGGCTACTATCAATACACTATATCTGGTGCAGAGTAAGCACGCATACATGTGCTTGTGAACTTGAGCTGCCAACTGGCCAATCCCACTGGGATGGGTCGGACTCATAGGGCAGGTTGCTGCTGTACATGTGCCACATGCACTGCCGAGTCATACAACACGCCACTCTCCGCAGGACTCCGTCGATTGCTGGCTATATACATACCAGCCCTACTAGGTATGCAGTCCACCATCTGGGGTGATTCCCACATGCTGCCTAGTAGGGGTGTAAGGGTCTGGGTGGTCTACCTTACACCAGTAGAGAGAATAATAGTCGTTCAATTTCCGCCTCCCCAGAGGGTGAGGCGCGGTGCCGATGCCGAAAGGTAGGGCTTATCAGAATGATTATTATAACACGCCAGCCCTGCCAGTGGCTTGCAAGGACTTCTGCAGAACCTGCACAGCACAGACGCTTCCACTTGCCGCAGCTGGTAGCTGCCAGTCAACAACATATGTTGTATGCATACACACCATGCATGCGGTTGGGCTGAGGCAACACATGTACCCTCAAGCATGGCCTGCATAAAGTAAACTTCAGCCTGCAATGCTTGCACCTTCTAGCCAGGCAGCAAGCATGATCATCCTTGCACATGCTGGTCGTGCAGTTTCAAACGGTTGAACCGTGTATGCTCCTGGCTGCCCTGGGGGCCGCAATACCAGCTGCCAACCATGCGCAGCTAGCACGCCCAGATGAACAACTGTTGAGTGCTCCCAACAAAGGAGCCGCACGCTTGCAGCAGAAACCTTGAGTGATCACAAATCGCCCATAATGCTGCTGCCACTGCTGCTGCCACTACTACCGCCTCTAGGGTTGCACTCGCACCATTCGCGCCACTCCCTGTAACCAGACATCTCCCATTCAATCTGCTCAAACTCCTCAGCTGATGCTCCGAGCACCACCCACAGCAGCGACATTGCACTTGAAGCTGCTGCACCAGCATTTCCCCCGTGATTCTCGTGCTGCTGCTGCAGCTGCTTGCCTAGAAAGTACTCGAGCATTCTGTAGCACTTTCGCGGCGCCGTTAAGATGCGCAGGATGCCCGGCTCCCTCATAGCCTGCTGCAACTGTCCCGCACTTGGCTCATGCGTCCTGCAGTACCGTTGAACCACGTCCCATCTCTGCTGCAGGAGTAACGGCGTCAACAGCAGCACTGCACCATGCTTCGCCACTGCACCTTGCAGCTGCTTCAGCGGCAAGTCAGGCAGTATCTGCTGCAGAGCTTGCATGCGTGCTGGAATTTGTTCCAGAAACTGATCACGCAGCAGCTGAGGCTGTGACAATGCCAGCCGACGTGCATCGGCTGGGTGCAGCTGCAGCAGATCACTTAGCATCTGCAGCCGCGCCTTCGACTCAGGTGCTAGGACCTTCAGCGAGTGGCCTTGCAGCGACAACTTCAGCACTGTATCACGATCTACGCCAAGCAGCTTCGCATGAGCCTCTGCCTGCTCTACAAGCTGCTGTGCAGTGTCAGGATTGGCCAGCCGTTTGTTGCCCGTTCTGCGTGCCAGGTGCCAGGCAACGTCTGCATCAACCTGCATTGACCGCAGCTGCTCTGTCAGTGCCACCATCGCTGCCCATGGCGTGCGGTTCTGCGAATGCAGCAGCAAGAGCAGCAAGAACGAAAGGCAACGGCAACTTGATATAATGCCAGCTCTATGATGCCAGCGGCAGCGTGAACAGCATCAGCTTTTGCTGATCATTTATCAGCTAGCTTTGCAATGTATTGGTACATCGGTGTATGGATGGCCCTGCAGAACGACATACATTGGCAGGGTGCACCTAGTGCAGGACAACAGGGTGCGCGTTCATCGACAAATGCAGCAGCCTGCTGACAACCAGAAGTCACACCTTGAGGAAGTAATCACGCGCGTTCTTGTCGTACTGTAGTCCTGGCGACTGAGCTGCTACTAACCCCATGTACTGAACTGACAGCCCCTTGCTTGCAGCTAGCGACGCCAGCAGCCTATCAAGCTGCGTAATGCTCATGCTAATCAGCTTGTGGCTGTGCATCCACAGAGCCAACACATCCTTGTTCTGCCGAATGCCAAGTCGCTGACCCATTGCTTTTGCCTTGCGAGCAATCGCGTCTGCACCCTGCTCCAGCAACACGGGCTGCTGCATTACCAGCTGCTGTACGAGCGCTGTGCTGACTCCTAGCCGCTGCTGCAGCTGCTTCGGCAGCTTCTCTGCCCTCATCATCAGTGTGCTTGCAGGCAGGCTGAGCAGGCTGGGGTACTGCCATAGCTTAAAAGGAAGCTTTCGCTGCTGTTCTGGGCTGTATGCTGCAGTGATGTGCTGCAGAGCAAAGAGGCTTTCCTCGAACTGCTGGATTGAGAGCTTCAGGCCGCGCTTGGCTACCAGCTACCAGGTTGTCAAACGCAGAGGCAGCATGCAACAGCAACGACAGTATTTCCTTTTTGTTTAATCTTTGTTTATATACTTTACACCGAGTCAGCATTGTGTGCCATTGCATGTATTGCAGTTGGTGCACCAAGCAAGCAGGCACTGTTGCTGGCAGACGTGACTCAGCCGTATAGCAGATATTGTGTGTGAGCACTGGCTGCAAGACCTGGGCAGGAGCAGACAGGTTGCATGCCGCAATCGCATGCCTGGCTGGCCATTTGACACAGTCAACGCGTGTGAATAATCAGCGGTACTTCTGCTGCATGCACCAGGCAGTCACATCCTGGACCCCCGCAAAGGAGCCTGGTTCTGTGCAGGAGGCGGCAGTCACCTTATCTACGCTGCGCGCAATTTGCGCATTCGCTAGTAGCCGCTACGCCGCTACGCCGGCTATGGCTTACCCCAATGAAGAACCCGGGCAGAAAGCCCAGGTGTCCAAACTCCTGCTGCAGCTCGTCAACCATCTGCTGCTGCTGCTTCGTGAGTGGGTCCCTCTGGTCTGCAGACTTCCCGCCTGCCTGCAGGATGCAGGGAAAGCGATGACAATACGCCTTGCACGTCAGGTGTCATGTTACGGGCCAAACACCAGTGGCAGGTGCTTGAATATCCCCACACCCATGTTGCTTGAATGGGCCTGGTGTATTCTAAAAGTTGGGATGCACTCAGCTCACACCAGATTCCACTCTTGATGGTAGTGCCATATCAAGAGTTGCAGGAAACGCACATTGCAAAGCAGAAAGCAGCGATTGATGGACTGACATCTGGGATGGGGCCATAGTGCCAATTGACGAGCACCTGTGCTTGAGTGCTGCCAAAGAGTGCCTGGTGCGCTTGCAATGTGTGCTGATGTGGTAGCTTCGCAGCTGCGCAGCTGCAGCTGCGTAGCTGCATGCAGAGCTTCTGCATGCTGCTGAGCAGCTGCAGCATAGTCGGTTCTTGCTGAGCAGAAGTGTTGCTTGTTGAACTTGAAAAGCTTACCACAGTAACTCCATGCTGACTGCGGTAGTGTAAACATGACCAGGGGCCAGTGATTTTGCAGGCAGTCTAAAATCTGCAACAGGTTGTACAGCGCACCTGCTTCTGTGGGCCGGTTGGGACATCAGTGCTGCTTGCCATGGCTGGCGATGCATGCTGCCACCTGTCGTGCTTGGCTTGCCGTACATGAGAGCTGGTTCCTGGGTGGTGCTGCTGCTGCAGCTGCTGCAGTTGTTGTTCTGCAGTGGAGCAGTGCTGCTCCTGCTGCTGGGCCCAGGGCCGTGTCAAGCGTTGGTTGCCGAGCACAGCTGCCGATCAGTTGCAGACCTGCAAGGTACAGTGACTTGGTATGGCTATTCCGACGTGCACGGCTCGTGTTGCTTGTTTGATGATGATGATGATGATGATGGTGTTGCTTGTTTGAGTTACACGGACTCACCAAGTCTACTCAGCCCGGTCCATCCACGCATTGCTGCTAGTGTCTGGATCTCAATCTAATATGCCGTGTGATCTGTGTGACAGCAAGCGTATGTCACAGTACTGCGGTGCAGCAATTCACACTACTTGCTCCTGCTGTACATGCGTTTGTTTGAAAGGCTGCCAAGACACAATGACTGTGGTCAACCTTAGAACAGCTTGCATGCATTACAGCTGATGTATGTGCCTCTAGTGGCGCCTGCTGGGTCATGCCCCTGGAGCACATCTGCCACCGTACAATACAACCCTAGCTAGGGTACTACAGGGACAGGTGACCCCAGGATTATGGTGACAAGGTGGCACACTGGCCACTGCAACGAGCTTGGTACAAGCCAGCACTACTATCAGCCTGATACATGAGGTTGACCGTCACCCATGCAAACACTACGATGCAGTAAGTCAGGGATTTGGGGTGAACGACTGTCAGTCGCAAGCAATTGGTTTTCAATGTGTGACAGCGGTGAATGTGCAGCAACAACACACATGCACAGATTGCATAAGCTACCTCTGCAACACCGGCAGCAGCAGGCCTTCCCAGGCAGCAACCCCGGGCCCGCTGCCGCTTCGCTGCTCAGCACCTGCCACATCATCAACACGCTGCTCTAACGCCTGCTGCTCTGCTGCCGCTCGCCGCTGTGTGCCTGCAGCAGCCACCACCAGCTGCTGTGCTGCCAGCCGCTCTGCTACTACGGTGCGCTGCTGCTCATCTAACTGCTGCTGCTGCTGCTCTACGATGCTCCTGGTCTCAGCTAGCCACCTAGCTACACATGCTGCAGCTGCAACCTCCGGCTGCTGCAGACCACTCACGACACCCTCCACAGCTGCAGGGTCAACAAGACACAGCTGCTTCAACAGCACTGCCACGTTCTCCAGCCTGCGGACTGCAGCATCTGCATTCACTGCCACCGCATGGCTTGCAAAAGCTGCTTTGCAGGCAAGCCTCAACATGCGAGTATCTGCTGCAGGCCCCAGAGCAGCCACCACCAGCAGCACACCCTGTGCGTCTGCAGCTCTTGCTGCATACAGCAGTGTATCTGCAGACACTGCGGCGTCCTTGTTGAGCAGTAGCTGCACCACTGCCATGTGCCGCTCAAGGAGGGCTATTGTCAGCACCGTGACTGCTTTGTCTGTCGCTGCGTTTATGTCCGTTCCATAACAGAGCAACAGCTGCCACACTGCCTGCATATGCTGCGCAGTGCAGAGGTGTATGACTGATGCTGGGGGGTGTAGCATTCACATCTGCACCAGCCTGCAGCAGCAGCTGCATGACCTCAACCCTGCCTTGTGCTGCTGCCACATGCAGAATGGTGAAGTTACAGGCTATCCTAGCATTCACATCTGCACCAGCCTGCAGCAGCAGCTGCATGACGTCAACCCTGCCTTGTGCTGCTGCCAAGAGCAGAGGGGTGCTGCTGCAAGCCGTCCTAGCATTTACATCTTCACCAGCCTGCAGCAGCAGCAGCTGCACCATCTCATGCCTGCCCTCATTCACTGCTATGTGCAATGCTGTGGTGCGCTTGGTGCTTGATGCGACATGCACATCTGCGCCAGCCTGCAGTAGCAGCTGAGTCACTTCATTGCAGCCTGCTACAGCTGCCAGGTGCAAGAGCGTACCATTGCCGATGGCTGTCCTGGCATTCACATCTGCACCAGCCTGCAGCAGCAGCTGCGTCAAATCAACCCTGCCTTGAAATACTGCTAAGTGCAGGAGGGTGCTGTTGCAGGCCGTCCTAGCATCCACATCCGCGCCAGCCTGCAGCAGCAGCTGCATCAAGTCAACCCTGTTTTGTGCTGCTGCCAAGAGCAGAGGGAAACTGCCACAGGCTGCCCTGGACTCAATATCAGCCCCAGCCTGCAGCAGCAGCTGCATCACTTCACTATAGCCTGCTGCCACTGCCAGGTGCAAGGGTGTACCGTTGTCGTTGGCTGTCTTGGCATCCACATCTGCACCAGCCTGCAGCAGCAGCCGCACCACCTCATGCCGGCCTGCATTGGCTGCAAAGTGCATGGCTGTGCGGCGATTGGTGCTTGTTGTGGCATGCACATCTGCGCCAGCCTGCAGCAGCAGCTGCACCACCTCATGCCTGCCTGATTTGGCTGCAAAGTGCAAAACTGTGCATCCATGTTTGTTTGTTGTGGCATGCACATCTGTGCCAGCCTGCAGCAGCAGCTTTGCTGCTTGCGCATGGCCTCTATCCGCTGCAAAGTGCAGTGCTGCCCCGCTGTTTTTGCGTGTCTTGGCATGCACATCTGCGCCAGCCTGCAGCAGCAGCTGCATCACGTGCACATGTCCTTTGGAAGCTGCAAGGTGCAGTGATGTGCTGCTGGTGCTATCGGTCTTGGCATGCACATCTGCACCAGCCTGCAGCAGCAGCTGAACTACTTGTGCATGCCCTTCTGAAGCTGCAACGTGCAGAGGTGCCTCACTGTCGCTGGCTGTTCTGGAGTCTACAACTGCACCAGCCTGCAGCAGCAGCGCCGCAACCTGTGCTTGACCTGTCCTTGCTGCAATGTGCAGGGGAGTGCAGCCCTGCCCACAGCGCTGATCGACTGCCATGCCACACTGCTGCTTCTGCAGCAGCAGCTGCACTGCCTGTGCATGGCCTCCTGCAGCTGCTGCATGCAGGGGCCTCCACTGCAGCAGATCTAGCTGCTTGATGTCAACAGCTGCTAGGATGGAGCGTAGTATGCTAGCATGGCCCATGCTCGCTGCTGCAGCAACGCAGCGAGGCAGGTGGGGCCTCAGGCTGGCACTGCTGCTGCCCTGCTGCTGCTGCTGCTGCTGCTGCTGCTGCTGCTGCGCCTGGCGCTGATGGTGCTGCAGCAGCTGCTCCAGCACGTCTACCTGTCCTGACATGCATGCTGCGTGTAGCGCTGTGAAGCCTCCTGGGCTGGCTGCGTACCAAGGCACGCCACTGTCCAGCAGCTGCTGCACAATCGCCAAATCGCCCCTGCTGGCACTACCGAGCAGCTCCAGTGTGCGCACGTGCATATTGATGCGGAGATCAGGCGCTCAGGTAAAGGATGTGACGACGACAGCGGCAGGGACAGCCTGTGCAACCAATGAAGCTAAGGCCGAGGTTTGTAGCAGAGTTTGCCTTGGGCAAGTTGCGGACTCAAGCTGGTATGCAGCCACACCGTTCTCCATTAATTACAACTTTGATACAACTATGCTGAAGCTTTCGTACTCCCTGCACAGCATGTGCAGCACTTACTTGTGCTGGCGAGGTTGTTATATGGGGTTTTGGTGTTCAAAACTGCAGTGATTCCATACACGCAGGGAGTTTCAATTTCTTTAGTGTGGTTTTAAGTTGTAAAGCGCTGCGTCTGCATGCCAGCTAGCATCCTGCCCAAGGCAAACTCTGCTCGAACCTCGGCCTTAGCTTCATTCGTTGCAGAGGCTGTCCCTGCCGCTTTCGTCGTCACATCGTTTTTCTGAGTGCCTGATCTACGCATTACTATGCACGTGCGCACACTGGAGCTGCTCGGTAGTGCCAGCAGGGGCGATTTGGGGACTGTGCAGCAGCTGCTGGACAGTGGCGTGCCTTGGTACCAGCCAGCCCAGGAGGCTTCACAGCGCTACACGCAGCATGCATGTCAGGACAGGTAGAAGTGCTAGAGCTGCTGCTGCAGCACCATCAGCCTCAGGTGCATCAGCAGCAGGGCAGCAGCAGTGCCAGCCTGAAGCCCCACCTGCCTCGCTGCGTTGCTGCAGCAGCGAGCATGGGCCATGCTAGCATACTACGCTCCATCCTAGCAGCTGTTGACATCAAGCAGCTAGATCTGCTGCAGTGGAGGCCCCTGCATGCAGCAGCTGCAGGAGGCCATGCACAGGCAGTGCAGCTGCTGCTGCAGAAGCAGCAGTGTGGCATGGCAGTCGATCAGCGCTGTGGGCAGGGCTGCACTCCCCTGCACATTGCAGCAAGGACAGGTCAAGCGCAGGTTGCGGCGCTGCTGCTGCAGGCTGGTGCACTTGTAGATGCCAGAACAGCCAGCGACAGTGAGGCACCTCTGCACGTTGCAGCTTCAGAGGGAGCAGTTCAGCTGCTGCTGCAGGCTGGTGCAGATGTGCATGCCAAGACCGGTAGCACCAGCAGCACATCACTGCACCTTGCAGCTTCCAAAGGACATGTGCACGTGATGCAGCTGCTGCTGCAGGCTGGCGCAGATGTGCATGCCAAGACACGCAAAAACAGCGGGGCAGCACTGCACTTTGCAGCGGATAGAGGCCATGCGCAAGCAGCACAGCTGCTGCTGCAGGCTGGTGCAGATATGCATGCCACAACAAGACCCAAAGGTCGCACAGCCCTGCACTTTGCAGCCAAATCAGGCAGGCATGAGGTGGTGCAGGTGCTACTGCAGGCTGGTGCAGATGTAGATGCCACAGCCGACCGTCTGTTGGACGGCAACGGTACACCCTTGCATATGGCAGTCGCAGCAGGCAGGCATGAGGTGGTGCAGCTGCTGCTGCATGCTGGTGCAGATGCAGACGCCACAACAAGCCCCAAGGGCCACACAGCATTGCACATGGCTGTATCTAAGGGCAGGCATGAATTTGTCCAACTGCTGGTGCAGGCTGGCGCACATGTAGATGCTAGGACGGCCAGCAGCGAAACCCCTCTGCACATGGCAGCATCAAAAGGAGAGGTTGAAGTGACACAGCTGCTGCTGCAGGCTGGGGCAGACGTGGCTGCCACCACAGGTGACAGTAGGAACACAGCATTGCACATTGCGGCGATCAAAGGCCATGTTCAAACAGCGGCGCTGTGGCTGCAAGCTTGTGCAGATGTATATGCTAGGGCGGCCAGCGACATGGGTACGCCCTTGCACCAGGCAGTCGCAGCAGGCTGCAATGAAGTGACACAGCTGCTGCTGCAGGCGGGCGCAGATGTGCATGCGACAACGAGCACCCAGCACCACACAGTGATGCACATAGCAGTGATGGAGGGCAGGCATGAAATGGTGCAGCTGCTGCTGCAGGCTGGCGCAGATGTAGATGCCAGGATAGCGCGCAACATCTCCGGTCTGCACTTGGCAGCAGCACAAGGCAGGGTTGAGATCGTGCAGCAGCTTCTGAAGGCTGGCGCAGATTTAGATGCCAGGATAGCGCGCAACATCTCCAGTCTGCACTTGGCAGCAGCACAAGGCAGGGTTGAGATCGTGCAGCAGCTGCTGCAGGCTGGCGCAGATGTAGATGCCAGGATAGCGCGCAACATCTCCAGTCTGCACTTGGCAGCAGCACAAGGCAGGGTTGAGGTCATGCAGCTGCTGCTGCAGGCTGGTGCAGATGTGAATGCTAGGACATCCCCCAGCCTGGGCAGCATCAGTCATACACCTCTGCACTGCGCAGCATATGCAGGCAGGGTGGAAGCAGCGCAGCTGCTGCTTTGTCATGGAGCGGGCATCAACGCAGCGACACGCCAAGGAGTCACAGTGCTGACCAATTGTGTGACTGCAGCCCTCTGTGCGCGGCACACAGCAGTGGTGCAGCTACTGCTCATCAGGGGTGCTGCAGTGTCTGCAGGTACACTGCAGCAAAGTCTGCAGCACCAGAGGGTGTGCTGCTGGTGGTGGCTGCTCTGGGGCCTGCAGCAGATACTTGCATGTTGCAGCGTGCATGTAACGTAGCTGCAGCAGGCCATGCAGAGGCAGTGACCCCAGATGCTGCAGCCTGCAGGATGGAAAACTTGGCAGTGCTGTTGAAGCAGCTGTGTCTTGTTGACCCTGCAGCTGTGGAGGGTGTAGTGAGTGGCCTGCAGCAGCCGTCGGTTGCAGCTGCAGCATGCGTAGCTAGGTGGCTAGCTGAGACCAGGAGCATCCTAGATCAGCAGCAGCGCAGTATCACAGCAGAGCGGCTGGCCGTGCAGCACCTGGTGGTCGCTGCTGCAGGCGCACAGCGGCGAGCGGCAGCAGATAGGCAGGCATTAGAGCAGTGTGATGACGATGTAGCAGGTGTGCGTGTGGAGCCGCTCCACACGGTGTAGTGGCGGCAGGGATTCTACTGGTGGACGCCTGTGGCATGCTTTTATCATAGCAGCAAGCCTGCTACTGCCAGTGTTTTTGGGGTAGTACCTGTACTAGGGCCAAATAGATGAGCACTTTCCTAGGTGTTGTGGTTTTGTCCTATGCATGAGGCTGATTGCGAGCTGCAATTGCATGTGTTGTGAAGGCACAGTTAAGGCACCTACAATGCAAGTTTGGCTTGGTTGTACACAATTTGGTAACTTTGGTAGCTCAGTAACTCGGTAACAATATAGTAGAGTCATAGGGATCGCCTGGCACCACATGCCACAAACTGCGTTTGGAGCAGCAACTGCTGCACACGGGTGCTGCTGTTATGCTACCTTGGCAACAGCGTGTTAATGTTTTGTTGGATTGTCTTTGGCAAGGACTCTTGTCCATCTGCGAGTCCTGCAGTGCTGTTCACTATGCTACGTACAGTACCTCAGGCTGACTCACAGTCAGGCATGCTAGCAGCGTATTTTGGTTGCACTGCTCAACACCACTTGCAGTGCACATGGATAGACGTGCCGCCCGGGCCGCTGCGGTGGGCCACCGCATGAAGGTCATGCTTGGATCTGCAGTGCACCTGTTTGTGTGCCACACACTGGAGTCCTGCCTGGACCTGGACCTGGAGTCACCAAGTCTACTCAGCCCAACACGTGATTTGAATCTGTGTGTTTTAGCACGCGTATGCTGCAGCGCTTCAATCACTTGCTCTTGCTTTAGATGCGTTTGTTTGAAAGAGAACACAGACACAGTGAATGTGGTTAGCAGCTTGTGTTCATTGCAACCGTTGCAACCGTTGCAACCGTTGAACGGGCAGCTGTGCCTCTCGTGTGGCCTGCTGGGTCAAGGCCCCCAGGCTGGCAGGGGTTTGGGTTTATGGTGACCCCACTGTCTTGACTCTGCGTCCTTGCTGCAATTGCCATTTCTCATCAGGAACCATTGAAAACGATACGTACACTCTCAGGAAATCTGGCTACAGCACGCTCGCATGTTCACCTTCTCGCTCAAAAGCCACACACGATCACTCAACTAGGGCTGCGTGGTTGCTGCAACGTGCATGCGAACTCATCTTGCCGTTAATTCACAGTTTAGCGAGGCAGATCACGTTTGATCTGTAGGCAACAGCACCAGCTAGGGGCGGCACGTGCAGCACACTACACCATGTCCCTGTGGGAGATTCCCATTACTGTTTCCGATGCGGACATCACCGACTTTGACCTGCTTCCCCCTGTACTGACGCCGCGTCCAGGGGTCGAGTCAGTATCTCTGTTAGCAGCAGGGACAGGGACAAACAGGGGATGGCTGTGGCCTACATATAAATATGCAGCTTGCGTAGGCGAATCTAAACAAATTTGCGGCACTATATGTGGTGCTGTGTGGTGTGAGTAAAGGTCTTGCAGATGGGCGCTGCGCCTCCACTCTCCACAAATAACACTGTGGTAGTTGGGCCAAAATCTCCACAAATAACACTGTGGTAGTTGGGCCAAAATCTGCTGCTGTGGGGTGCTGCTGCTTGCTAGCCCCGCCCAAGTAAATCGATTTACCCTTAGGCATCATTTGCTTGCTGATCAGGCCCTGCAGTGCTGCTGTGCCGGGGCCTCTGCTGCTAGTGCTACGCTCCACTGTTCTGCTGTTCGCGCTGTGCTGTTTGTTTTACATCCCGGTTCTGGCCCACGTTACCGATCAGCGTCCCAGCACTACCAGCAGCTGCTGCGCTTGTGTTGCTAGTGTGAGTGTGCAGAGTTTGTTGTGAGCTGCCAGTACACACACTGTCTTAGCAACCTTCATCTTGTATGATCTGGCTGAAAACCGGAGCTGAATTTTACTAGCATTTGGGAGCCGCTGCTGTAACCAGGTGAGAGCCCTGCAGGCTAGCTGGCATGCAAGCATACCAAGGCAGCAGGACTGTTAGCTGTGTCCTGCTGTACCTAGCACATGCAGCAGGATGCCTTGCCAGTTCAGCTCTTGGTTTGCATGTTGTGGGGTCCTGACTAATTTCCAGGATCCCAGGTTGGTACCTGTCCCTGCTGTAGACTGTAATGAAGATGAGTACACCATCAATCTAAGGGCACTGATGGAGTTTCGGTTGTCTGAGCTAGCCATCATGCCCACTGCCCTGGCAGCCCCACCAACCGCAGCAGCAGCAGCACCCCGGCCTGCTGATGGCCAGCAGCCGCAGCAGCAGCCACCACGCCACCACCAGCAGACCACTCATCCGGCAACAGCGCCTACAGCAATGATGGAGGCTCCCACCACCGCAGCCGCACCACATGCGGCCTCGTCATCAGCCGCAGCAGCAGAAGCATATGCATATGCATATGCAGCAGCAGTAGCAGCAGGGACGGTTAGCATCAGCATTGGCTCTGACCTGGACGACGTGTTTGCAGAACGGCTAGCCATCCTGATGAGCCAGCTGCCGCTTGACGAGGCTGTGCGCGTTGCAACAGGGCAGACAATAGAGCAGCTGCCGCAGCCCAGCAATGAAAGCAAGCTGCAGATCGCCAAGATGGTGCAGGTGTGCAGCTTGCTGGGTCTGTTTGCGGTGCTTGCCCCAAGTGTCTTTGGTGTGGATCACGGTGTGTGCTGTGATACTGGCGAGGAGCACAACTGTGCCATGCTTGGCCCCCAGCAGGACTTATGTTCCTGCAGCTCCGTTCCAGAGGGCAGTGGTGCAATGCACAGTTCATAAAACACTGGACAGCACATTGAGTAGTGGGGTAGCTGACAAGGTGTGCAGTGTTAGTCAGGGCATGCTTACACTCTGTGCTCAGCTGGTTCACGGGTCAAAGTAGAGCAACGAAGCTGCCACGTGCAGCAATGCATGTTGCGGTCACCTGGTCGCTCTTCAAATCGCTGTACTGTGCTGTGCTGCTGTTGCCGCTGCTGCTTCGCAGAGCTACGACGAGCCCGTCTCTGAAGCCGTTGAGTACATAATGGCTGCACTGCTGGAGCAGTTTGTTCAGGTTCGCAGCAAGCGTATGGCGCTGGAGCAGGAGCAGGAGCTGCTGCTGCAGCAGCAGCAGGAGGCGGCGACACGGCACCAGCAGGTGAGGCTCACGGCAAGTTGTGGACATAAGCTCAGTACCGTGTACCACCAGCAGCAGCGCACATGTACACGCAGCGGCACATGTGTTCTGTGTTCAGTGACCGGCCTGTGCACGTAGGCAATCAGCACATTCACGAACGCAGTTGCTCTTTGTGGTAGCAGTGCTACAATGAATGCGACTGCTAGCTACACACGCACAGCCGATTTTTTGCAATATGTGTTATCAACTCTTGTGTGTGTGCCGTTACACTTGCTGCATGTCAGGCTGAAGCAGCAGCACCACCACCAGCAGCACCAACAGCACCAACACCACCAGCAGCAGCAGCAGCAGATGCAGCTGGAGAGGAGAATAGTGAGTGAGTACTTCCCATCGTTTTTGGCTCCTGCGTAGCAGCTGGGCCTGAGCCGTCGCCTGGCATGCTTCGAGTTGTCGGCTGCGATACTTTGACTACTCAGGAGACTCCGGCTGGGATGGGTGGTTCATGCGTTGCAGTGACATGTGCGATGTGTGTTGCAATGATGGTGGACGATTATGCATGCATTGCATGTGCTGGGCAGGACGTGCAGTGTGGTGCTTTCTGCAACACTGCCTTGGATGCGTGCCAGGTGTACGTGAGTGGTTATGGTGATGGCAGTATGATCTGTTGTGCAGCGTTGTGATGTGTAAACTTGATGCACGGTGCATGGCTGCACCAACGCTTTTGGTGCTAGGGCTGGGGCAAACATGTGACAACGTTGCTTGCAGCCAAGATCATGGGTTGTTGTGTGCATCACCGTAAGGCGATGAAGCAGTCGTGTGTGTGTGTGTATGATGGTTACTGCTGTGTGAGGATGTCAGGGCTGAGGTGCTTCGCGTTGCAACTGACCTGCAGTAAAGAGATACTTTTTTTCCAAGGATGAGGTTACATTGGTCTGCTCAGGCGCCTACGGCGCAACGAAGACCTGGTAAACAGGATTTCAGAGGCTCAAAAAACAGTATGCTGCTGCCTATACAAGCAACGCCCAACCTCTAAAGGCAGCCGGTTCTGGCAGTAGCATTCAACTAGTGTTGATAACTGCAGAGCCATATACAGATAGAAAGCATGTATGGTCATGGCACACAGGATCTCGGCTGCAGCTGCAGCATGTTATCTGATATTGAAGGTCAGTCAACGCCGTATGACACGCATGCCATTTCCTGAAATCAAAACAACATGCCAT